>JABUQX010062521.1:0-5000 GCA_015478945.1 Trachelipus rathkii | reverse complement strand
ATTTGCTGGGCTAATACAATTCGCAGTGTTGTTTACAAGAGCAAAGAAGTAATAAGTTCAAAACTGCTATATGTATATACTGATGTGAAATACAGTTGTTGTCGCACAATGTGTTTGGCCCAGTCGTTTAGAAAGGAAAGACATCAGATAAGCAACCGACGAGCCAGATGCACAGGCGATAGCAGCCAACCAAGACTGATTTCTGGGTTTTTGAGGGAAAGCAGCTCTGAGGAGAAGTCGCCTGAAGGACTTAGGAATTGTCGATCGCTGTGAAAGTGGTGACTTTCTCAGATGGAGACATGTGATACAAGTCTACAACATCTTGATCAAATATTCGATAATACGAGACAAATAAATATCTTCATGTAGGTCACGTTATGGGGCGCCGCGAGCCTAGGGTATATAGAAACATAAGAAGAAAACGTTCATACATGCTTAAATATAACTAGGAAGAGGCATGTCTTCAAGCAATTAGGGTTGCTTAAATTTCTTCGCGATATGGTTTGCACAATGAGGTTTCTATCATATACTATAGAATAGGTGTAGTGTTTACTATATATCATGATAATATATATCATACTATTATATAGTATATATAATATATAGTATATATAGGTGAGTAATATATATATTATTATATATTACTACAGTATACATGGAAGAAAATAAGGGGAACGGGAACTGAAGCGCGACTTGCTGGAAAAATGTACATCCTCGGCCATGATATATAATTATATACTATATATGCATATATAATATATATGATACTATATAGTATATATATATATCTATCTTATATATATATTATATATATTATATTAATATATTGAATATATTATATATGTATATATATAGATATATATAGTATATAGACTATATATATATGTAGTATATATAGTATATATAATCAAAATCAAAGCCTGAATTAGTCTTCACTTAATTTCCTTTCCTGAAGTTTTCTTTGCCAAGAGACTGGTTTACTTCAACTAGCCAATTCATGGATATTAACTATTTTCTTGTTACTGAGTCTGTGCCTGCCTACGGCTTTCATATGATGCGTCTTTGGTCCATTGTGTCGGGTAACAATTGAACGACATTCACATAATTGCAGGAGTATGAATAACTCAGCCACTTTACCTGAAAGAATAAGGCAAACAATTATGTCGCAAAATAATACTGATAATTATGTTGACATTGCTTAACGCATTTTACAAATTTTCCTGATCTTATGTAAATAAAAAAATTCTGCAAACTATATAGATTATAACAATGTTATTGCCCTTATCTGATCTTGTTATGACAATATCTTTGGTATTAATATTATATATGATATATAATACATATATATATACTATATATAGTATTATATAAATATATATAATAATATAGTATATATATACTTATATATATCTATATATTAAACTAATATAATATATATTAATATATATACCTAGACTATTAGTCACTATCCTTCTTCTATCTATTCTTACCTTCCTCTTTGCCCCAAGAATTGAGGGGTAAGAGTGCTGTCTTCACAAGCATCGGAAAAGGGAAAACAAGTTAGCAGAGAAGCAGCACAAACCGTCAGACAAAGAAAAGCCCAGCCACTTACCGCCCCCTCATGTACCACTTAATTAGGTTAGACGCTCTCACAGACATAAACAGTTGTGCGCACCCCTTTAGAGGCATCATGGACCGCGACGGCACCTCACGTTATGTTACAAATCGTACAATGTAAGGTGTCATCCCATGGCTCAGGTGTCGGCACAACCAACTGCCGCCCATACACAAACCCGCAACTTCTCTCCTACTCATGCACCCCTACTCTCGCCTCTGCCGCACCAACTCCACATTTCTCTTCCTTCAGACATTCGTTCATAGACTCAATCCACTTTCTCTTACGGATCTCCCAGCCGGATCCGTTTCCAACACACCATCTACCCCCACCCCATTACATACAGCTAAACACCCGACTATCACTCAGTCCTTTCCACCATGACCAAAGCATGTCTCAACATTACTTTCATTTATTTTCTCATTCTACCCCTTTCTTCACACCACACCACCTCTATACGTTCATTTCCTCTCTTTATCAATCTCTTCTCCCACACCAGTAGCCACCCCTAAGATTTGTACCACTCCTGAACACATTGACACTTGTAGATCTCATCACTTCTATTCCAGTACCATAGTCTCACTACCATACAATAACACAGCTAACAACATACCCTCATGTAAGCCCTAGCACACTCAAGACTTCCAGTCCTCTTGCACTTCACCCAACGATTAATTTCAACCCCAGCCACCTTTCCTTCCGAGTCCAAACCTCCCCACACGACCGTTCAATCGTCTTCCCTTCTCATCCAACATATACAGCCTAAATCTTTAAAACTCAGACCACTTGTTCGTAAGCTGCTCACCATCGTCAACAGACTTGCACATGAGAGTGTCCTCACTCACAACCATAACGTTACTCGTTTAATCCATATGATGCTTACTATCGTAATTATATATATACTTACTACTACTATAAATATATATAATATATATATTATATAACTAATATAATCATTATACTTATATATATATATAATTATATATATATATATATATATATATATATATATATAACTATACTATATATATATAAAATAACCTAACTATCGAACCACATAGTGCTCGAACCTAGTTCACGATAATGTATATATAAGAAAGAGTTCCGTGATATTTATAATAGGAAAAAAAATTACACGTAAATTTGAACAATATAGGAATTCGAGGAAGAGTTCATTTTATGATGTGTGCTGTAATATATTATTATTATGTATTATTATTATTATTATTATTATTATTATTATTATTATATTATTATTATTATTATTATTATATTGTAGTGCTCGGTAATCTGACAACAAAAGTATTTTTTAAGCCCTAGAAATTTTTGCTCTTGCCTCATATTACTGGTGCATGTTGTTGTGACTTCCGCAGTGCTGGGTCTCGGAAACCAGGGTCTCACGTCTAATATAATCAATAATATAATTAAATCAATATCAAACAAAATCCATAATAATCAATAATAATAATAGATAATAACCTATTGGTGTGGATTTTTTTTCTCACATTATCTTCTCTCTTTCCCGCATGCTTGGCTAAGCCGGCACGCCTTACTCCCAATCTTGGGGGAAAAAAAGGTAGATAATTGAGAAATTATAATTAACTAATTAATAATAATAATAATATAATAATAATAATATAATATGAATATATAATAATTATTATAAATATTTCTTGTAATCTTTTTGCGAAAATGCAATGAAAACAGTATGGAAGTATACTATGACTATACGGACATAAATGGTGGTGGATGTATTCTAGAGAGGGTAAAATTTAATTTGCATAGCTTGCGTGGTGTGGGGTGAAATGTGTCGTGTAGTGGCTCAGAAGGAGAAGAGGAGATTTGACTCTCTCATAACTCTCTGTGGCACCAAAGCTATGTTGGATTGTTGTGAATTATAGAATTAATGTTAAATTCAAGCTGTGAGAAGGTTATGAGCATCATAAGGCCTATCTGAAAGGTGAGTTGAAGAGAGAGTGAGATTATCCGGAACAATCTGAATGATGTTTTGGACGGGATGAGTATGGATGGTGGCTTTAGAATAATTGTGGACACTTTACAAGGGGAAATAGCGAAGATGGTTCGGAAGGCACGTAAGA
Source organism: Trachelipus rathkii (assembly GCA_015478945.1). Taxonomy (NCBI): domain Eukaryota; kingdom Metazoa; phylum Arthropoda; class Malacostraca; order Isopoda; family Trachelipodidae; genus Trachelipus; species Trachelipus rathkii. Next base: position 1,286 of record JABUQX010062521.1, on the reverse strand, counting down.
AAACGGTTTAGGAAAAGAAATAGGGGAATATTTCAATAACATAGAATGAATACATGTGCGTAATTTCGTTACTGATGATTCTGAATGGATGTGAGGAACACTTCAAAAATCTGCATAACAATATGGAAGTTATAATGATGGAATGTGATGAATGTTTGTGTGTGGTATGATGGTGAAGAAAGAAAGATATTTTGGGGATGAGGTCTTTAGTAAGGAGAAGGTAATGGGTAGAGAAAGAAAGTTGAAGAATGCAAAGAGTCTGCGGATATATAGAGGAATTACTGAGTAATGATAAGATGGAGGTGAAGATGGTGATATTGATTGGAATTTGGGAGTTTTTGTAACAAAGATTTATTGGCAGCGTATAGGTCCGATGGATAATGGAGAGAGGCAGTATAGTCACTACTTATATAAGGGTAAGGAGGATAAGCGTAACTGTGGAAATATATGTGGAATTAGTTTATTGAGTGCGTGTGCTAGGGAAGTATATCTGATGCTGGTATCTATTTGTTACGAAAGAAGTCGGAGTCAAGTGACTGAAAGGCACTGAGTTGGTGAAGAACCAAGGTGCCGTTTAGAAGTTGTCGTCAAAGGATATGTACGGATTCAAATCTTTACTTATTGACAACAAATATTGAATGCAAAACATGAGGAGGAAAAGAATAAAATTGTCACCTTTAGGTCTTCTATGGTATCGGGGGAGTCATATGATAGGATTAATATGAAGCTCTATGGCAGCTTGCTAGCTATATATCGGTGATTCGTGGAGGTTGTCTGACATGGAATCAAATCAGTATGATAATGATCCGCATAAGTGAACGCCGAATGTAAGATATCACATAGGACGAAAGTGATTCTGAGTAACAATATTAATAGCGAGGTACTGTAGGGGCAGGCGGTGTTGATGTTGCGTCTCCCTTGGTTATTCAATTTGCTTATTATGGAGGGTTATAAATAAAAGTGGACTATGTGGTGGTTGGCATGAGATGTGTTAGAATGATGAAGAATTTTAAGAGATTGGAGGGTTCCCTAGCCTATTATATTGTATGATATATTATGGTTTGGTGTGCAAGTAGCCCTGAAAGCGAGTTGAGAGGATTGGGTAGGAATTTGCGCAGCCGATATGTAAAAGAAGGAGTTTTAAAAGTAAATGTAGATAAGAGTAGGTTATCGGCTGTGAGTGAGAAACAGTCGTCTCGGCATCAATTGTGAAGATATGTTAGATGCGTGAGCGCTGGGAAAAAGTGTCTGGAATTTAAAATATTTTAAGATCTCTCTCGCTGGGG
>JABUQX010062520.1:0-55000 GCA_015478945.1 Trachelipus rathkii | reverse complement strand
TGGGTAAAAATACCTTGTAAATGCATGCTTCTGCGGTAAAATTTGGTTTACAAAGCCGACTTGCTTCAGCCACATGGCTGGAGGAGCAGCCCATCCGGGCTTGGGTTAAACAACGTAGCACGAACGGCGCACTTTAGAAATATATATATAATATACATATATTATAATATATATATTATATTATTATAATATATATATATATATATATATATATATATATAAATATATTATTATATATATATATATTATATATATATATTATATTATAATATATATATATTATATTAGATATATATATATAATATATATATTTATTAATATATTATATTATATATATTATAATATATATATATTCATATAATTATATAATATAATATATATAATATATATATATATATATTATAATATAATTATATAATAGATATTATATTATATATATATATAATATATTATATTATAATATATTATCTAAATATTTATATATTATTATATAAATATTATGTATATATTTATAACTTTATATAATTTTTATTATTACTTTTATATCCAAAAAATAATCCAGATCACTATCGGAATAAGTATCATCACGTGTTCTGTACTTTATAGCCGTTGTCCGTATCATCTCTACGATATTCTACTTCATATATATAGCTCATAGTGAGAGGCTGCCATCTGCTCACAACTATGCTTAAGATCTATGAGATCCGCTTCGATGTCCTCCGTGCGTACGATTGTATACATGTGGCCTCTGGTAACGCCGTGATACTCCTATATATATTACCACTCGATCCTCACAGGTCTTCATATCAATATCATCTTGGAAACTATCGCTTACCACTAGTTTATATTATTAAAATATATTGAAAATATTAAATATCAAAGATTTGTATTAAATAACTATAATATATTCAATATATATTTATATAATATCAAAATTATATATAATATATATTTTATATATATAATTTATATTGTACGTATACTGTTAATAATTGACATCTACTTAGCTTTGGTATCGTTATTCATATATATATAATATTAATTTATATATAATATATAATAAACATTTATCTCACTTATCTGGAATAGATGATCAAATTGCAAATAGCTCAGATTAACTCGTCTTATTATATATATAATATATCTATATTAATAATATTTATATATAATAATATTATTATATATTAATATATATATATATCGATCGGAGTGCACTATTATACCAATCAACCTGATCCTGGATCCTGACCATCGCATACTCTCGGACTCTCTGAATTACAAGTTACGCGTCCCAAATTTTTCGTGACTGAGCATATGTAAATATATATATACTTATATCCGAACTCGTGGTTGGTTATTCACGTATTACTCATATCTATAGATCATGTATTATCAGATATTTATATTATTATATATAATATAATATATTATATAATTAATATATATATTATATATAATATATATATAATATATATTTATATATTAATATAATATATTATATATAATAAATCCTTGGTCTAACTTAACCCCCAACTTTCTCAATTAGACTTAAAGCCCTACAGTAGGACCCTTCCTTAATATTCCCTATCCTTTTATGGACCTCAGTGTCCAAGAGCTTGCTTATTAATTGCTTTGCTATATCTTAATTCAATAAACAACCTCTTAATTATTCTCCGTGTATTGTTTAGATAAAGTGAATTAGATATAACTAATTATTTATATAAATATAGATATGTTTGGCCTTTCTTAACTTATTAATGTCATACTAAGTATACAGCATGGCAGTTTATTACTTACTATTATTTATATTGTTAATCTCAATGACTGTATCTTTATTTTAGCTAACCCCTCTAACTTGTTAAATTATTATGTACAGAAACATTTATAACGTAACTTATGTTCGATATCCTCTAAATTAAAACTTTTCTGCTGTTATCTTACGCTATATTATTACGATTTATAACTTTTGAGATTAAACTGTTTCTTTCATCTCTCTAGTATTTTGTGGATAATTAGATTATTTTGATTTAATGCTATACATCTAGCTTGTTCTTAAATGCAACCATAAACTTATCAAATTAATTTGGGCTAAACCTACCAGGGCATCCTGCTGATTTACCAGGACAAGCTTTTTCAACATACGAGTTTAAAATCCATGAGATCTCATTAAAATCTACCTTTCTTACTAGTTTATGAATATTGTGTTTTAAATATTCAATTTTTAATACGAATTGTGCTGCATATTGCCATTCTTTTTGCAGATCTTTGCTACTATTTAATATTTTACAAATTCTATTGTTTAGCAATATATGTTTATAAAATTGATTTTACATATTTAGTACATTGAGTAATCTTGATTTATATTCTATAAAAAAATATAACAGGCTATATTGATCTGCTGTTTGGGGAAATGTACTTTTGACCATGTTAATACTTTTATTCTTTAAATTATAATTAAATCAAAGTATAAACTAATATATTATCACCAATGTCCATCCATTCCTCGAATTTAGTACTGCATTAGTCACAGTTTTGCTCTAAATTGGATGTGCTGCATTAGTATCATCCTTTCACTTGTGCTGCTACAGAGTCTCAGAGTGTCTACGCCCTCCACTCCGGTTTACCAGCAGTTCACCACCCATTCAATCTCCGCACACTATAGAGAGCTCTCTCAGCGAAACACTCATACCCTATTATTACTATTCTTCATTTTTCCTTGGGTCGTACCTCAGTCTCTCTATGCGTTAGCAGAAGGTGGGCTGCCATGGCCTATTAACATGAATATACTGTACGTTGTACGTGTGAGCTGATGATTCACGTGTTTGCTGTCTGTTGTCTTGCCAATTTTATACCTGTTCATACTCACTCCATAACTGTCTTGAATGTGTTCGATACTAACACCATCAGTTAACGTATGTCTAATATCCGTAACTTCAGATTGTGCGAACGTCGCGCTCTCTTTATGCCTATCGACTCTGCAAGATAACCTTATTTCTTTATCTTCTATCGAGCTCTATCGGCCTCCTTACTACAACTATCTCCCAATATCTCTCCTCTCTCCACTCAACCAATTTCCATGTCTCGTCCTCGACGCACGACCAGTACTTTAACTACCCTTGTTTCTGGTTGTAAGTGTGACTCACCTACGTCCTAGCCAAATAGATTCTATTATTAAAGACTCTGTTCTCCTCATGATACTCACGTCAGAGACATTTAAAATAAGCTTGATGTTTCCTTTAGGAATCTTCCATGTCATCGAGATAACTTAGTGTCTTGTGTTTAGCGTAGCAAAAAGTGTACTAGAATGCACTTACTCCTCTGTTTAGCTTCAAATTCTATTCCGCTACTCTATAACCCAAGTCATTTCATTTTCCTACCTTGTACGCGATTCATTGTGCTTCTCCTTACTATCCCATCACTATAGAACTAACCTTAGCGTGGCAGATCTCTCCTTGATTTCTTAGTCGGCCTCGCTCATACTCAGCTCAAGTTGTTTTTTAATTTCGGTTCATTCTCTTTCTCCCAGTCATTCTTTGACATTTCATCACTCAGATTCAATTACTTCAATTTATAATTCTTCTCACATATTCTCCGAGTTCTTCTAAAGGCAATGGTTTAGTACTACCCTTAACCTCCATTCTTATATTCTAAGCCGTACATCTTCCATCAGTAAGCGATTGATCTCTTCTTCCTATGTAGTGCTAACTAGTCTCAATCACATAGAGTATTCTATGTCCGCATATGCCATCTACAAACAATCTTTCCCCTTTCTCACCCCATACACATTACCTCCGCATATCGATTATTAATCTCTAGCTAGATAATAATTTATCCAGGCGTGCAATTTATGAATTATCTATATTCTAATATTACATCTTCAGTTTGGCATTATCTCTACATCTTGCTTCCTGTGCTGTTATATACATTCACCTATCAACTCAATATAGCAGACTCATCTGATACCGATAACTCTAGTACACGTTTCAATAGCCTCAATTGATTTGACGAAACTCAATTTATCTTGTGCTGATGAGTTACCAACTTCTTTCATCTCGTGCTTTGATAACTGTGTATTCTACGTATCCTCATGCTTCTGAATATTCAAGACCAGTATAAACTCTCAGTTCACTTTTCTAGTATTTAGGCACAAGATTTATTTAACCACCTTGATTTTAATCCTCAGCACTCCACTGAGTCAAATATGGACGGTTATCTAATATTATTCACCCACCAAAGACCTTACCCACTAGATGACTTTGTATTAGAACGATTGTTATGTATCACTTCATTACATAATTTCACATCTTCCATCGCAACTGGTTTCATTTTATTACTTCCCAGGTCTTTTTCTATCACATTTCAATCTATTGTGTGAAATTACTTATTTATCACATAGAAATTGCACGCTATTTGTACTTAGTTTCACTATATTGTTGCGCGTATGACGACACCAAATGATCCTTTATTAATTATCCTGTCCAGATCATTCTAGTTCTATCTCTCTCTTACTAGATGCTCACTATTTTTCATTCTAAATATAACTCTCATCTCTCATTAACTTTCCAATTGCGTCAATGCTCATCAGCTCTGAGCTCTAGCATATAGCGATACATTGACCGATGGCTAATTGAACTTCAGTCTCAACTAGTATACTCTCGCTTAATTATGTTATCAACACCTGTACCTATATCTCTCAAATTTCGCCTGCTCTCGATATTTGCGAGGTTTTTCCTCATGTCACACGTGCTAGCAAATAACTAAAGGTTACAGTATAAGCCAGAGTCTGTGTCTGACAAAAATACGCACTAAAAGCGCCAATAGAATACTACACTCAATTTGTTTTGGATGTCTCTTGTCTCTTGGCCATTTTGATATACATGCCTTAGAGTTCTTTTTCCACTTTTATTTTTAAAATTGTTGTAACCTCAAAGTTTGTCAATCTATTCATCACACTTTCCTCTATTGGTCTATATGCGAGCGTGACCCTATTCAGACTAGTTTTATTCTCAGGAGTTTTCACTCTCTAGTACTAGTTTACCGGAAGTGTATCTCTTTCCTACTTATTGCTGTAATTAATAATAGTCTGAAAACTTTCCTCACCTCTGTATCTTATCAGGGTTCCATTCAGCTCTACCCGCGGTTTTAATTACTATTACTTGTGATAGTATTAGCAACTCAGCCGACTCTCATGTTCCTCAGTATATTTTTGCTATTAATGTATTTAATATTAATATTCTTGTAGTTCCACCTGAGTATATACTGTCTCCATAAGTTATTGATTTCACCTATATTATCCATCATTACACAATGCTATCTCTCATCACGCTTCATACTTTTTTATAGGTATCTCAGGTCATCTTATTATTATTAATCCATCATAATCCGCTCTTATGTCTCAGGGGATTTCTTTATATCCATTCTATCATAATGAGTTATTTTATTTCTTTTACTTATTTTGTCCTTTTATACTGCAGCAAACTTACAAACACGCTCATAAAATTAATCGCACGCAAAGTCATATTTATCTTGGATCCATGACAGCGCATGAGCTCATTTTAAAACGCCCCAGGCGGCCGATATCTGTCTCAAGAAATGTTGTATATAAAATTTCTCTTCCTTTTATAACTAACTCCACACTACATCGCATTACAACTATCGTAGATAAGTACAACATTCCTTACTGTGCATCCCTTGTGAGGACTATTGCTCTTACACTCTTAATGGGATAATGCTTGATTACGGTAATTTAAATGCACCTTTTTACAGTTAGTCTACGCCTCCACTCTTTCAAAATCACTCCTGCACTACTACGCACGCAAATCACTATAACTGGTAACTATCTGTCGTGTTAAAGTGAGAAAACGGATTTAATTTTAGAAGTTGATTCCTAAAGTAATCCGCTACATAGCATATCGGCAGCATCTGTATTCCACTGCAATCAAAGTACTAATTATCAGAATGGTGATATATCCTTGTGTTCTCTAGAGTCCTCTTATACCATACCTCCTTGTTGTTAAAGAGTAATATTTTAAGAGTCAATGATAGTATGTATGTATTAACAGTGGGTTTTTCTTTCTCTTCAAAATATTATCTATTATTTCATGAAGCGTGTGATAATAAACTGGAGAAATCAATTTTATCAGCCCGGTTACTTCTCCCTTTCTCGTATCCGTGCCATACTTAAACGTGAATTAGTTCTATATGATCATAAGCTGCTCATAAACACTTCATTTGTTTTAGCTCAGCAGAAAATATCCCTAGTACATACACCAGGAAGCATCCTGCGCACTATTCTCTCTATACTTACGCAAGCTGCTTTCTTTTCTCATACATCATTTCTCTCACATGTCATAGAAAATAAATATTTAACTCAGCTGTGTTAATTAACCAAATTCTTACTCGATCCCTGGGTGTATCGATATGGCTACGCAAAATTCGCACAGTCCTGACAATTTCCTGGCACATGAGTACTTGGATATATGAGAGAGTTGCATCTGATTATTTAGTTTAAGCATGAGTGACAATATAGAAAAACATAAAAGCGTATGAGAGATGTTAGTATCATGAAATCAATTAATTGGGTTGGGCACCAATGTATTCAATATGCATCCAATTTTATACCTGCATTACTATCTCAAGCACGCTCTTTTCAGCCTCTGTACATAATGCTATGCAGCGAGCTATTTTTTTACAATTTATCTCAGTAGGCACTTCTGATGCCGTCAGATATACAAGCAAGCTAACCGCGCAAATATATCCTCGCGACCACATGCTGACGAGAACCTCCTAATGGCTACACATAAAACTTCCTCTCTCGCACTATTCGAATTCTCTTCCAGTTATGAGTTGCTTTGATAGTATTATTGGTTGCACTCTAAAGTATCACGTACTTTATGTTGCAGATCATGTATTCCTCCTCCCTTCTATACCTTACAATATTCTCAGGTCTGTATAGCGAGGCACTCAATCAAATAATCTCACGTGTTGGTACTCTATTTGCCAAAGTAACTCTCACATATCAACCAGAGATCATACAGTCTTAATATTTCGCTATGTGAGTAAATCTCGTAGCATATAAAATTAAGACAATAACACGAAAGTCGTGTACCGAGTGCTTAAGTCCCACGCACTTTATCTCAAATATTTTGAGTTTAAAAATTCATCTCATCTGCTGTGTCCATGTGCTAGCTCCTAAGGTCACAATAGAATATTCTTCCTTTTTTGGTTCCGGATACGTATCATCGCTATAACGTTTGCTCTATAAACTGCGAGCAAATACTAGTTAAAAATTCCGCAAAAAAAAGCTCCGCCGGCTGGCTAGGGTCTGTCACCTGATGCTTTTATTTATCATTGAGTAACTGGGGTCTATTAGTATATTATTTACTGCATCTTATTCCTCTGAATTAAGGCCCGTACCAATATAATGAGAGTAAGGAACTTCTCCACAGTGAGATTCATTACTCTTAATTACTTTAGCGAGGATCCCATTAAGAGCACTTATATGCAAATATCCACAGAGGTAAATGAGTGAGTATCCAAAGATAGTGTGGATTTGTTAATTATTATATTCATCTATTTATTTTAAACTTGTTTAATACACATGCCACTAAATTAGTTCACTGAGTATTTTCGAATAGGCCTCCATGGATCGATACGCGTATTATATCTTTATATTTTTATTTTACCCTTTAAAGTTAGAACTTATGAAACAAAAAAAGTAAGTTAATAAAAAGTATTGTATTTTCTTTGAAAAAGGGCCAAAACAGCAATGGACTTTGGGGATGTAAAAATAAGCCAAAAGCCAATTAGCATTAAAAGCATTATGTGTGCTTTTTGGCCATCTTGGCTTTTTTATATATTAGTGTCAACCTGATAAGTATGTAACTTATCTACTATAATTGTAAGCTTGAAAGTTTTGTTCTACTTAAATACATATGTATAGTACATATTTTATATATTTTGCAAAACAATATTCCTCTTGTTTTGGGTCAAATGATACAAATAAGAAGTTTAATGCTATCAGTTATTGGTATAATATAACATCTATATAATTATCAAAGTGATATATGAAATATAAGGAGTATAAACCACTGCTATATTACCCTTTTTCATGTCATGACAAGATAGTCAATTCAATTCACTATTATTTTGGGGTTTATATTTTTAATTTATATCCAATTGGTCAAATAGTGCAAAATGTCGCATAAGCATCAGAGTTATCTCTAAATCGTTACAAGTTGTTATTGATTCGTTACTATATGAATTGTTCTGAATTAATATTTATGGAGGACCACCTAGTGGAGGCTAATAATCCCATCATTATATAATCATGCACCAATCAATTCATTTAGTTATCACATATAACAAGATTCTAATAAATTACAACGATTCTCCTCCATATGATGTATGTTCTACATATCACTAGAAAATAATCGCCTTTATAAAAACACGTTCTACTTACAGCCTCGTTAGTGATGTTGTTTTTCATGACAGCAAGACCTATTATGACCGCAGATCAGTTGTACTTCACTAAGCATCTCTGAGTATTAGTGACAGTTAAATTGGTGAATGCAGTTTTGTCGTTGGACTTTCCGTGCCATATGTAAATCCATCCTATCGTATATATTCCTTTAGATCTATCACACCCAGCCAGTACGGTATTGTAGGTCTTAATTGTAATGAATCTGCCACTTAGTTGTGTGACCAGATTCATATCAGGAAGGCATTAACATGTAACGGTTGAGCGCGATGACTCTAGCAGTCCCACTTCTCCATTAAAGTTCCTGTGTCACTTGCAACTCAAATTAACATCTCACCTCGGGAGATTTATGATGCGAGCTTGTGATCGATAAGAGCTATCTCTATTCAAATTAATTTTTAACGGCAGTTTAGTATAAATTTAGTACAAATAAGCTTTGGTAAGTTAATGCACAATGAGTTGCTGTTGTTTATCTATTAGCATTCAATTACAAGGAATATTGCCTCATTAGCGCTATTTGTTCGTGAATTTTTAGAAATCATAAAGTGGATTAATGCATTTCTCTCTATCTTGACGACCACAAATAAACTGCTTGATGTATATGATTTTAGCATGGTCTGTTGAATTAGCGTATCCGCAATTATAAGAGATACACGCAGAGAAACCTTTCAGACGAGAGACACTTACTACTTTATATCACAGCATTAATAGAATGATTATTAAGGGAGTATGATCATTTATATGTTAGTACAAACTCTACTGCCATGCGCTTAAACTATAAAGGCCTAGACAAAAAATCGACGAAAACAAGAATTCTGATGCAACCTCGCTTGCTCTCATTGTTATATCCATACTCTGTGAAATTACACATTTCTAAGAACGCTCTCCAGACGATACTAAACAACAACAACAACTAATACCACAACTCACTCTGATTTAGCATATCCTCTCCGCACGCTCACCACCGCTAACATCTACCAACTATCAACCTCACAACAACAACAACAAAAACCACACCAGAATGCCTCTTAACATACGCACCCATTTTTACAACTAGCTTACTCCAATTAACAACCCCTCGATATCTACATACCAGCTCGAAACAGAAAGGCATCTTACAACCAGGCAATGTAAAAAAAAGAATAGTTACGGCAAACAAGGAGCAAGGAAAGGAGATGCTGCTCTTAAAGATCCTAATCAAGTATTTAAGCTATTCTCTTTATTGCTGTAATTGACGTTACATACACTCTCACGCTTTTATTCAGAGGAGATCGGAATTATATCAGTGAGGATTTAATAATCTTTAATGAGGTTAGCTACCCTCCATCGCAACCCCCACCTACAATGTGCAATAAGATACATTTTAAATCTTGACGGGTGATGTTCCCAATAAACGTGATTATACATTTAAGAAAAATCTTTCTATTTCACTAATTTTTATATCCTAATCATATATCATGCAATAGTTCCATGTCAGTATAACTCTCTATTTTTCCAGTCTATTTTTAGATGTTCCTCTATGACATACCGTTAATACCATCATTTTTATTATTATTCAAGAATATTTGAGATTTTGCCGAAATTTAATATCATATTCCGTCGCGATTCCCTTTCCATCTCCAGCTTTCATACTATAATCCTTCCTAGTTTTAATAAAGTGTGTGACTATAGTCTTTGTCATATATCAAATAGTGCTTTTTATTTTTATATTGTAATTATTATTTATTTCAACAACTTTGTCATATGCCTCTATCAAATGTGCGGTCCAATTGAAAATGTCTATTTTTCCACATAATCTTCACATCATGTTGAAAAATAGTTATAGCACAAGTCCAACAACTACTTACGTCTATGGTCTCTTGTGTATATAATACTCAACAAGTATTACGCTACGTAATATGTCAAAACATTGCCAGATCAAATGTTTTAATTACTCATATTTAAAATATCAGTCTAGTTTATATATGGCTATTTCACACTGAATTAGAAGAGATAATGCCGATCATCTTTCAATCCCAAATTTATATACCAGGTAAACGCGTGATGTGTGGTGCAAAAGCTTAGAGAAAAAAAATCCTTAAATCTAAATTTATATAATATAAGAATAGATAGAATATGGTATTTTAATAGCACACTTTCCTAATAAAAGACCAAATCGTCGACTACAGCCGAAAAAAATTCGGGCGGGTAGCAGATAAAATTTTTGGTCGACACTTTTAGTGACCGACATTGATGCTCCTCGATTATAGCGAAATTTTGTCGATGCGGTGATTCTTGGAATGTCGCCATCCACTTCTAAGAGGATAAAAATGAAAAAATATTAAAAATTTTTTTATCCCGGAGCTCCCATCTATCTAGATAAGCCACGTCTATACTTATATTATTATATATATATATATATATATATATAATATATATTATATATAGGTATATATTAATATATTATAATATATTTATAGGTAATTACTCTAACAAGTATTTATATTATTAGATATCTCCTTATATTAATATTCTTAGAATAAGTTTTTATATTTATTTTAAAAATGTTAGAATTATAGTGGACAAATTAATGTTCACTTCAATATCAATTTTTCAACTTTGATTGGAATGGTGTTTTTTTATTACTGTATATACTAAAAATTGAAAAATTGTGTGGTATGTGATAATATTAATTTATTTATTTTCAGTGGTACTCACATTATCGAGTAATAGTTATAGCTTTTAAAACTGTAGTCAAAGTAATTTTTGATTCTTTAAAACAGTTTATTATATTAGTTGGTCAAATTTCCACAGGGCCTAACTTGGCGGTCTACGATATTCACCCTCTTGTAGCCGTAAAAAATTGATTAATAGTGTAGAGTGGTTTAGACTCGTTGAACTATCGTTAGTGGTTTGCGAAAATTTTAAGTATTGTTTAATTGACAAATATTACTCAATTAATGTATAATTAATTTTAAAATAAATATTAATTATAAAAGCTTATTTATTTGTATAGTGAAATTTTTTTTTTAAAAATATATGAAAAAATTTTATTAATAAAAAAAACGAATTCCAAAAATAGTGTACTAAAATTTTTTGAAGCGGAGAGGGTTAGTGAATTACTGGACACCTTTATTTTTATATTCTTATTTATTATTTTAATCATTATATTTTTGATTATGTACTATATTAGACTATAATTATACAAATTTTATTATTTTATATATTGAACTTTAAACAATAAATTATTCATTATTAAGTAAAAATTAAAATATTTAAATTATGAATTATATTATCAATTAAAAGAGGAATTTATAAAACTAGAATTTGGTCTGATTCACCCTCAATGGTGTTCTCGCTTCTTCACCCTCTTCCTAAAGGTTTACTCAAGTATAGATATATATTGGATGTAATACTGTTAAGCCGTTATTCAACATTATAATATTAAAACTATTATTATTAGTAATATTACATTAATTATTTATTTTGTGTGCTTCATTATATATAATGACCGTTGCTATATTATATTAGAGCCTTATTGTAATTTTCAAAAAAAAAATTTCTAAAAAAGTGCATTAGGGGAGAGTCGGAGACTCATGTTATTATACCTAAAGGTGTAGTCTCAGAGCACTCCACCGTTACTGACGCTTATTATATATTAATATATTATTATTATATATATATAATATATATATAATTAATATTATTAATATAATTTTGAATCTAATATTCGTTCGCTTTATAATATTATAATTAATGATGATAATATTATATTATTATAATAATACTATATTAATTATTATATATATATTAATAATTATATATATATATTATATATAATTATTATATATAAATAATATATATTATATATTATATAATATTATTATATTAAATATATATATATATATATTATATTATATATTATAATTTAATTATATATTATATATTAATATCTTTAACAGACATTTAGGCACTGTAATCTGAATATGTAACAATTTATATATGTATTTAACATCCTTATAAAGAGGTATGGGTTCTCAATCCCATTTTAGGGACTTTTTGATAATATATATAACTATATATATATATATATATATATATATATAATATACATATATATATATATTAACTTATATTTATTTAATATATTATATATTAATATATATATTTATATATTTAAAATATTATATGTATATATATATATTTATATGTATATAATATTAATTATATAATTATATATATGAAAGGATATGAGGTTGATGGAATCTCTTTTTTATTTTTTAGGGCATTTTTCAATTACCAAGCCATATGCTCTAGTTATTCAAATTGGGCATGGCATGGTTAGCTTTCTAACTTATGCCCAATTAATTAATAATTTTTCAAACATTTATTATATAATGTTTGTTTATATGGACAAATCAAGTAAGTGTGTTTATTGACCTCTGCTTCTAATTTGCAGTGGCATTAACAGCTGCATTTTATAAACCAGAGTTTTTACGCATGTCGTAATATCTTATGCCTACATTCGGACTTTCTTGGTTCAACAGCAATGAAATACTCCATCAACAAGTCTTAAATAATTCAAAGTTTCTTTTTATTTATTATAAGGTAACTTTTATAGGAACACTTGTAAATTAGATATCTAACCACTAGTACATCGATATGCCACTTTCGAGCATTCCTAAAGCGATATTCAGATAAAATTTCTAATTTGTTAGATCAGTAAATTACCATATTTATAACTCTTATTTCTTAATTGAAATTGGCACTTTGCTAGTTTGTTCTACTCCCTTTGAGAGGTTCTCCATAAAACTATATATTCTTTCGAGTTTTGATGTTTCATCTGATACTTCAATAAATGCTTCATCAATCTCATAATTTTGATTAATATAAAGTTCCAGCATTCTTTTTAACAACTCTTCCTCGTCAATGTTTTGTGCTTCTAATTTGTCTAATACATCAGAGACTAAATAACCATGAGAATTCAATGGGTTTTTTTGCAACTTCTTCGTATAATCATTCAACACGTCTAGGCTTGAATGTAATACTTCATTTAATTTTTCATTACCTTTTTTATGAACTTGAAAGAAAAATTTTAACATATGATAAGGTAACACTAACTCAAATACTTGAGAATTTTCAAGATCACTTATGCTTTGTGTATTACGACTCCCTATTCTATACATCCAATATTTAGAAAATAGAAATACTCATTCCAGTATTTATTTCAATCAATTTTCCTCCTTTTGAATGTTATAGTTTATTTTTATTGCCACAAAATTATTATTTACTTCCTTTTATAAAGACTCTCGTTCTTATTATTAATAATATTGTTTCCTGAGAAGTTTGTTTAATGGATTTATAGTACCATAAACGAGTGAAATTCACTTTTTTTATATCAAAAATAGCACATGTTCTAAGAGTAGACTTCACTAAAATCAAAGAAATATATAAATAAAAGTTACTTGATCAAAATTTTCAAATAAAAAATAAATTAACCTTCTTATCTAAATACGCCACTTTCTCACACTTATAAATTAAATGAGGAAAACTCAACACCACAGCATCTTAACGATCCAAAATTTCTAAACTTAATAACTATTTTAAATGTGGTATCCACCAGCTCATCATAATTATTCATATCATGCATATTTTTTATAATAATATTTACATAAAATCAAATTATATGGACTTAACTAAATTTGAAGAAATCCACCGTTTCATAATCTTGCATAATTAAATTCTTATATTATACACATATTATTCAAAATAAGAATATACTTAATACAATTGTTTTTATTGTTATAAGCACAACTATAAAGATTCGACTCTTAAATATAGAGGCATACAGCAGGTCATTTTTTTTCATATATGAAGCTGAACTCGAATTTAAAACTTCAAAATGTATCCTGTCTTTCTATAATCTTAAAAACTTAACACTCAAGATACTATCATAAATGTGTTGCCCAAAGTGACTGAACATCTATAAATCATATTGATAGACGAAGTGGCATACTATACCCTATAGATCTACATATTGTAATAAATAAAGTATAAATAAAAATTAACATCAATTAACATTATTAATTTTTTAATCTTTTTTACATTAGAATTCCTAAGATTAATCAATAATAATAGGTATATGCATCTTCTAAAAAATTAAGTATTTACGTTGAAGTTAAATAATTAATAATCTAATTTCATATATTATTCAAGAATTAAAGAGATTGTACATTAGAAATTAATATTTTACAATGCTCGCAAATACCAATAACAACAATACCAAATACGAAATCAATAGGTGATACACCCTTTTTCAGTTATCATAAAGAGGACTAAAACAACGCTCACAATTTATCATCTATAAAGCTGCTCTACGAATATAAATTAAATTCTAGATATATAGAACTATATTAATAATAATCCTGATGTACAAAATTATGTCATAGATATTAAAAACCAAATTAAAATATACCCAAATTTCAGCAAAGATACGGCCAATTTTTTATAATCATAATCTTTTAGATTTTGATTATCCTCTAATCTATATATCCTCCAATGAATACCTCTTTCCCTAATTCATGACATTACGACCCAAGAGAAATAACATCAAATTATTTTCATAATTGTAAAGAATTTAGTAGATTGATCTCTTAAGCTTAATATTCTTAATACTCTTATCAATAAAGGACTTAAACTGCACTGTTTTTGTATCAGTCTTAGAGTCAGTTCTTATTGAAGATGGAGCCATTTTAAAGTGGCTATATAACCACTCCTATATCCCGAACCCCTTAACCATGAACATAACTATTGTTTATTCACTATATTCACTTTATTTGGTGTGCTTGGATACATGGGAAAAATGGATTCGTATTCAAATTGTATTTCTATCCATCATTATTATTATGATTAAATTATAAAATGTATATGAATACTCTACATAAAAGTCTTTCAAATTTTAATCAAATTGATATTTGACTTTAAAATTTTTCCACATGACACAATAGGAATAGTTATTGTAAGGTAAAAAATATCTCAAGCTCTAAAAAAGTCTGGAGTATGTGAACAAAAAAATAGGCTTTATTATAGCATATCTGAAAGAGCTATCCACAAGCGGTAGGGTCTTCCGAACTGGAATCTATATAAAGCGAATAAAAGAAAGGCAGGGTGAATAATGTATCCTAGTCTTCACGAAAGCAATTCTAGGATCCACATATTTACCTTTTATATATTATATCTAATTTCAACTTTCAACCAAGGGGCTATTACAGCTAATAAAAATATTTAAAAATAGTGCTTTCTATATATATATCTTCTATATTATCCTCAACAATCTTCTTTTTTATCATAGAGTTAAATCATTCAGTTTCATACTCCAGACTTTTTTTCTAACCCACTCCAATATGACGGATTTTATGAACACTTTGGTGCCCAAAATTAACACTTCTCTAGGAACATACAGACAGTACCCCATTCTCTTAAAAATATCGCTTCTTCATAACTTCTATGTTCTATTTCACTCTAATGCAAGAATAATGTCTCTCTATGACGATATTATTTATCAACAATAATATCTAATCTCGAAGTTCATTATTTGAATTATATATCTTTCAGGCATTGTCAACAGCATATGATATCTGCAATGGCCCTAAATATATATACAATCAAAACATCTCCATCTCATTATCGTATTAATTTGTAGATTCAGAATAAATTCTATGTAGTAATTTCTAATTCATATATAAAATAATCTTACGGATGCATTGTTCAATTTTAATATATTATAGTTTACTTATAAAGTTTTTTCAAATATTTTTTTTATAAACCTTCCTCTGCTTCTTCTCAAGTGTTATGTGCTTATTTAAATGCATTATTGAATAAACGATACTTAATTTATATTCTTGCTTCTTCTATTTGATTAATTTTATCTATTAGGACGAATGAGTAGTCATTCATATCTCATTTAACTTGTTACTTTAGTGACCTGTATATTAATAAACTCTTAATGTAACTTAAATAATTCATTGAATCTTTAATTATTTGGACTAATCTCTGATCAATTAATCCAATTATTTTTTATTCATCGAACTAGGCATAGGCGATATTTACCCTTTGCTCTCATAATTAAATTAATAATTAAACTTATTTACTTCTAAATTATATTTAATTATTCCTTATTCGATCTTCTTTTATTCCTCTCATTGTTTTTATTCATTTTTATTTCATCCATTATAGTGACACAATTGATCATCGTGTCTTTAACGTTGATTTTATCATTTATTATTTATTTTTTTGGATTTCTTCCTTTTACTTACTGATATTTGGCATTTATTAAGCATATTTTTACTCTATAAAGACCTTAAAATCTATTTAGCCCCATAAACATGATTTGAACCTTTACCTCCGTGTGTATAACTTTTACTTCTGTGTGCATAACCTTTAACTCCGTTGTATGTATTTGATCTATAGTGTTTAATCGTATTATTTGTGGGCGAATAAATTTTACTATTTGGTACTAGTGTTTAAAATAAATCTTTTTTCATCTTCAATGCTAAAGAAGTCAGTACAGTAGACTTACCCATACCAGCTTCAGCAGCAATAATAGCTACTCTATCAGGTATATCTGTAATTTTCTTTGGTTCAAATTCCTGAATGTTTTTTTCACTTGTATCTACTACAACTCACTGTAAATCTCAGAATTAACACGCATTAGAAGATATGTTTTCTCCCTATTCATTTAAATTTCTATTATATTATCAGCCACCCAGATGAATATTAAAGTTTTCTCGATTATCCTTGCATAATTTTCTTAAATCCCATACCTGTATCAAATTGAGACATTATATATCTTGGGATCTGATTGTGTGAAATCCTGATCTTGAAATAACTTGCTTTAGTTGCCGGCAAATACAAAAAAATAGTGATTTTAAGCTACTCTGTCTCTCTAAACTTCTTTTATCTTCCTCTCACCCTATGACAGAATATACCATGTTCGGTCATTATAATTCCACTACTCTATATACCTATACATGTGTTCTCATCATAAATTACTTTGAATCGTAGAAGACGCTTTCCCTACTCTCATTTATTTCCCAAGTATTAGATAAGTCTTAAGAAATCAATACTGTCTTGCACTCCTAACTAATGTTTTGCTCTTTCACTATTAAATAGTCCAGAATCTCAACTTAATATCTTCCACTCTGAAATTAATAGTTTGCCACTTTCTCTCTCAGAAACTTTAATATGCTTGTGATTTTCAGGAAGGGAACAGCTCACGAATGTGGCATTAAAAGTAATATTGCGGTCTTATCTCGTTTCTCTCTCCTATTCTCATCGTCTCTCTCGAGACACATCGATGTCTGTTGAAAATTATCAAGATAGAAATGTTATATATATCCTATGAGTTATAGAGATAATTTTTTATATTAATGTGGTTGTCTTGTAAGACAATGTAAATTATCTATCTCAAATGTGATTCATATGAAGTATGCTCGCTCATATATAATATACTAGCTTCAGTAGTTTTTACACTCTCAATCACTCCTCACTATAAATTAATTATTAGGTTCGTATTTCTAATTACTAAAACTTCTATACAAACAGAATAATCCATCAATATAGTGGTATCACGTAAAGAGAGCTTAGGTCTCAATATAATCAACAAATATTTATAGCTATCCATTCCTTCTCTCGTTACTCCTACGGACCATTTCTCTGTTTTTAAGTGTGCAATGAATAAAAAATAACCTTAACTCGAAGGGTCTCTTAATATTTGTCTTGTTTCCGTATGGAGAAGCAAGTATACTTGAAAATATATAGTCTCTCGTTCTCTCGATGGTACTGAAGGTCTAAAGTTTATTAAATATATACTCTCAAACTTCAGCACACACTGAACTTATACAATTAAAATTCGAATACTTCATTTTACAATTCTGTAGATTACATATAATACTACTATCGACAATATTTATTCCAGATGCGTAGAGAAGAGACATAAGTAAATGACAAAGGGCATTATGGGACGCTACAATGCGGTTTAAATGCTGGCCTACCGAAGACCGAGCCTCCAATTAGTTACATACTTTAAGAGAAAACAATTTTATTCGCCTATGCTTTCACCACTGTCATAAATAGAATACGTGCCTGACCTTAATCCCCTTCATACCATTTAAGGGAGCCCCAAAATCCTCGTGTTCTATTTTTCTCCAAGTCTAGGTGCCAATAATATTTTTGAAACTTACTGTGCTGCCGCAAATTCATCTATCAATTAAATTTAATATCCGTTACTCTTCAGTCAATATTTCAAGTTTCGATGATATTACCTACTCAACTTCATTAGGCCTGGCCGATCATTTTATCTCCGCCCAGGATTATACTCAATTCTCTGCAGAATTAATTACAACCTTCTATTCCTCTTATTATGCTGATTATCAATCAAATATGATGCAGTAAGAAATATCTGAGAATTCCAGTTTCTCAGGTAACCTACTTCCCCAATTTGATCAAATTGTTAAGTGAGAATTTGTAGTCGTATATTAAATTGATATTCTCATCAACCTAATTGTCTGCAACCCATCCCTAACTGTTACAAATTTTTACATCTATCTCTTTTTGACATTTTATTTCCGATAATTTGTTGTTTTAATAAAATACCATCTAAAAACATTTCCTACCGTTTATTCTAATCCCTTTATGAATATATTTATTCTCTCAAGAAAGAGTGTTTGACATAAATTGAGACTACAATCTATATTATAATTCTCTATTTTCACTTACTGTTTAAGATTTCTTCTTTTCCGAATGTGTCTTATTGTACAATACTAATGTCCTCTCTGTTAGCTAGTATACCATGATAATCCCGGATCGAAAAATTCATCTTTTGAAGGATAATAACGTTTGTTATTTAAACACCCAAATATACAAAGATTTTTTAACTAATCTATATATGTCAGAGGTATTTTCATACCCAGTATTGAATTAAATTTTCCTTATTTCACGGTGTAATAGAGTTACATTTATATGCTTTTAAATTTATATAAGTTACTTTGGTAGGATACTCTTCGATATGCCTTAAACAATATGAATATTAATAATTTAATAATTTTTTCATCTACCACTCTTTCAAAACTATTTTGACCACACAATCAACCATCAATATAGCCTAATAGTTTTTTAACATATAAGGCCACATATGATAAGATCCTTCCTTAATCCATTTTTCTTGATCGGGCTACTTAAACTCCTAATTGTCTTGGAGAGTATTCTCACAGAGATGAAGAAATTACCCAAAATATTTTGAATTACGGCGCTATAGTTCTTATATCTTATTACATATTCTGCTACCGATAAGACAGCTCTTATGACCAGTAAATTTTTCCTCTAGACATCATGCTCCTCGTTATGTAGATGTTCTTATAGTCTGCACAAATGGCCAAGCAGACCCTATATACCATAGTGTCTCCATCTTTCATATTTCTAATGGTTTTCATTACTCAGGGAAGAGCCGAGACCTCCATCTATACTGTTTCTCCGCATCATCATTTCCTTAGCTAACCGCGAATGACAAGAATATCTCTCTTTATATCACTCGCTATGGACAATAATAAAGATATATAAGCAATTTTAACTCTATTGAGCCTCTGGTTAGAATTTATTGACTACCACAATTGTTAAAAGACTCGACCTTACCTTGCCAGAGGATGTCTGTGGTTATTTCTGTTTCCGTGTACGATATATTGACACAGATTTTAGCTGTTTATGTTTTTTTTTTGCTTTTGTAAGTATTATGTAATCCCAAATTCTTTTATATCCTATCACAGTGTATTCTGATCATATGTTCCGTCCGAATAAATGTGTAAATCATTATTTTCTGATATATTTTGACTTGTGTTCAAATCTTTTTGCACTAATCAAGATTACCCAATTATTGCCAATTATTTTATTTGCGTTAACAAAGTTTTTTTAGGACGGCGAATTTGTTAACTCTATATTTGTCCACCTCGTGATCTGATTATAAGGTTCTGGATGTTAGTATACATTCTTTTATTTGTATTTTTTCCCATAATAGATATGGGACCTATATTTGTATTGGTTTGTTCTCTAATATATAATCTACTGGACTATTACAAATTCCGACGAGGCTACCAATTTCATCCAATGTGGCATTCCAATTATGTCGTTTTTGAATTTCGTGGCGAATTAGCGGCCTACAGTATTTTCTTTGAATCTCTAAATTTTTCCCGTGATTATTGGCTATGTTTTCTCATCTTTTAGGTTTTTACTCAAATTTATTCTTGGCGTGTATCAATTATAAATGTCTCAAACTAATATATCAAGTTGCAAAATTACATCTATGCGTTAAAATATTATGCATCAATATCTTTGTACCTTTTTCTGAAGTATTATCTACAAAAATAACTCCTAGAAGTGTGTTTAATAATTACGACCCGCATATTCTAGGGTTTCTTACGCTGCTTCCTGCTGACTATTAAATAGTATCTTTTAGGTCTCTTTAGTAAAGTTGCCAGTACAGAAGTCTTATCAGTATTATTCACTTATTTATCCATTACTCTATGACCGATTCTCACGGTGCTCTATAAGGAAATTAAAATATATTCTCTCTAGATCTAATATAACAATTTTTATTTCTTTATATTTATATATTAACCATCTTGGATTATCACACATTTTTCATGGTACTTCCCCTTCTTTCTTCTATATACATCTTGTTACTTTAAGATAATTTTATTTTTGTATATATTATATCATAATAAAGAAAATAGTTATTTTGACAATGTCTCTCTAATAATAAAATTTTTTTTTTTAATCATAATTCATTACAACACTAATAAATTTGGAAAAGGAACTTATAAATATTACCAAGGATATAATTTATCTTATTATTTCAAATGTTAACTCTTCTACGAATTACTAAATGCTTCTCTCTCATTTTCATTGCGTGATGGTATAATAAACTACAGAAAAAATAATTATATATATTGATATTATAATTTTCAATAGATAATTCAATTAAATACCAAATAAATAGTATAGGGTTATAATGGTACTGTATCATAACAACTTACGTAATTTCCAAAAAGTAACCTCATTAAATTATTCAAAAATTCTACTATACTTCAAATATGATAATGTATTACTATATATATATATATATATATATATTATAATATATATTATATATATATATATATATTATATAATAATTATATATATATATATAATATATATTATGGTCGAGCATCCCGAAAGGCCAGGCATGTAATAAAAAACTTATTAACAGTTTACACGAAAATTAAATACCGATTTTATTAATCATTTTATATTAGTCCCTCCGTCGCGCTCGAACCCCCCTAAAAAGGATATAAAAAGAAAAAATAATATTTTTCTCAAAAAAACGGTATTTGGCAACTTTTTGTCTCGAGACTACTGCAGCTTTCAGGTCAAATTCAGAGCTTGCACTATTTCTGGTCTAAGATATTACTAAATTTAAGGAGTTATTAATGAATATTAGAATAAAATAATTTTTTTTTTTAAGTTTCCTCGATTGGAAATTACTTCCTGAAATCAAAAATGTTATTTTATTTCCTGTAGATGTTCTATAGTTTTCTAGTTTACATGGCTGAAACTTCTTCGGGAATGCTGGCCTATATATAATTATATATATATATATATATATATATACTATATATATTATATAATATATATATATATATATATATATATTATATATATATATATATATAATATATATATATATATTATATAATATATATATATAATATATAAAGTTTTACACTGTTTTTAGAATGATGCAAGTTAGCCATGCTTCTAAGTTCTAACTTTTAAGGGGTAAAAAAAAATATGCTTTGATTCCTGTTCATAGGCGCAGAGAATTTGGCTGTGCGCCTATGCTTAGTCCGCCTTTTTAAAACCTATGCGCCTTTGAGCCTACGAATTGATAGTGCACCATAGGCGCAACTCGGTGGCGCAACGCCCAGCTTTGGTTTTGTGATAGTCCTGTGCCTTCCTATGAGTTTATTATGCATGTTTGTAATGATAGTTTTTCTTATTGAGTTTCTTAATGGAAAAAATTACCCTATTCAAAATTTTAGACAACTTTGATATTGAACTGAAGTATACGGTACTTTTTAAGTGTTTACCCGGCTTGTTATCTTATTTTGAAGGCAATAAACTTAAATATGTACTCATATTTGTTATTATTAGAATTACACACTTCTGGGTTATAAAAATTAACCCTAAAAATAATCCTATTGAACAATCGATAAACGAGCCTTTGTGTGAAATTTTAAGAACCACTATATTTTAGGACCTTTAGTCATATCTACAGTATTCCTACTGATTTTATTAAGTATAGGCTTATTATTCCCTTTATGATAATTAGATACTTTGGACATTTTAAAAAGAAAATTGATTTTACGAGAACCTATAACTTTAATTTATATTATCCTTGCACGGGTATAATCCTCCTACACATACCTGCTATGTGTATAGAAGGGCACAAATAATCTATAAAAGATATTGCTTTAAATTTAAGCATGCAGTATTTAGTTTAAGGAGCTTTGGGTTTATTTATGCTTAAAATTTGTAAATAAAAGGTACTTTGCTTAGGATTCTATTTTTGAATAGTATTCACTCTTTGTATTTAGGCCTAATAATGAATTTGGGCTATGATTTGTAAGAATTGGTGATGGAGAAGCTCTGCCCAACTTTCACCTAAAATTGCGCTTGTGCAATACTTATATTTTTAAACATTACTCTTATGCATTATTAGGCTTATTTAAAATTGTCTTAAATTAATTGCCTAAATTAACGTGCATGATAGGCTAATGCCATTTTACTTTGTTTTTAATATCATATTAAGACTATTGTCGTCAGACAGTTTTCAGCTTTAAAAGTTTGCTTTAGGACTTCTATCTTTGGGTAGTGGTCTCTCTTTAAATATTTGCTTGCTAGTTTCTGCATTGAAGCATTATCTATTAGTTAAGCGAATGTATTAATTAGTCTGAATTTTTATTTATTTGATTGAATATTTTTTTTGTACCAATTTTATATCCGTTCGAGCTTGTTTATACTTTTAATTCTGGTTATGCTGTGAGCTATACGCAACATCGTTGACTCTTATTACTTCACAACGATTGATTTGCACGTGCCTTATCGTGCATGTGTTTTAATTAAAAAAGGGTTTTTTTTTTTAATTTTCGTTAATTACTTTACTTTACAAAGTATTATTCACATTTATATTATTTAACCTGTTGGTTTTTAAACATTTACATGACCTTACATGTATGTGGTCTATTTCACTAGAATTTAGAGGAGGTTCTACTGGAAAGGAAGTAGTCGTCGATGGATTAACGCACGCGTAGGCAGTGGGGGGGCTGCGGCATTGTAGCATAATTATTTGCCGTTGTCTTTGAAGTGGTGAACTGTGCATCTCTCCTGGCTCAATTTGCAGGTACATAACCCAAACCTCCTGTTCAAACAGATAGGACAGGCATTTTAAGGAAGAAACACTGTGGGGTCTTCCACAGTTTTTGCAGAGTGTGGTGTCTTTTTATTTTTCACAAGGAATGTGGAAATTTCTTCTCCGTTAGACTGGCCATATAGTCCATACGGTCCACAACCAGTATTTTCGGGGATGACCAAAACCGTTGGCATTTAAGCAAGTCTGTGTCGGGGATAACGTACGAACACTGTGCATGGTACCTCATTTTTTCATCTTTGAGGTGGATACGAGTACTAAAGTTCACAGTAAAATAGGATCTGGTTTGGGGTATAGGGCGCATAGTCCAAACGAGGGGAAATCTGATAAACGTTTGCGGGAAATCTTTACTGCGTCAGATTTCTTAAAAATGACAGGCAATATTTTCGTTTTTCTGTTCTAAAAGAATAAATTAGTGCTTTTTGATGTTTTTCTTGACTTCATCGAGGAGTGGAAAATTAGAGGATGCTTTTCCGGAGATTGTTAAGGATGACAAGCATGGAAACTTTGATTCCGGGTAGTAGCTTGAACGAGAAGGGATCCAATTCCTCACTAATGTGACTGAGAGGGTCTTCAACTCCTAAAGCTTTTTCAAGTGTGTTTGCTAGAATTATGGGTTCATTTGCTCCAGTAAGAGCTTAAGTTGGAGTGTGTGATCGAATAAGTAATATTATCGGGAATTGATGCGTCAGCTAACATTCCCGGAGGGGGGAAACGCATTGGAATTAAGGCAAACGAGAACGACAATGGACGGGGGGGCACCTGTTCGAGTGTATGTGCGTGCTCCGACCGTTTGGCACTTGGGGTGTCAATGACATACCAGGCGACGAATCGCTAAGGTTTTGCAGAAGACTTTCAGGTGTAGTAGAAGAATAGAAGCGGAAACACCTGCTAGTCTGGAAGTAGGAGGACCGAGTTGGGGCCAGGCTTCGAACCCGACTGATGGTAACTGTTGTTGTTGTTGTGCTCGCCTGGATTTAATAATTTTTTTTCTTGAAGAGCCAATTTTCTTAAAAAAACCTTAAACCTCACATTCATTTCGCCATATATGAACAGGTATAACAATAAACCAAATAAAAACATAAAGAGTAAATGTAAAATTAAGCTGGAAAAGCGTATACTTCATAAGGAAGGGTAGTCCTACTTTTCATAACAGGTCACAGGTCAGAGAGAGACTCGCAAACTTTCCGGAACTCACCAATAGGGTAGGTTGTGGATGTAGCCTCGGAGAGCCTCCTGGAACTCCACTCTAGTTTACCCCTGTACTGATGGAAACTACATGATCTTCAGAGTAAGCCTTAAGGATATGTACCAGTGAGAACAGCCTCTTGCCGGTTTAAGTTTAAGGTTCGGGTCCCCTTCGATTGCGGCCTGGTCAAAGGCAAGCGTGAGGTTTGATTCTGAAGATCCCTATCTACGGAGAGGAACCGGATAATTAATACGCCATTGGGCGCATATCTCTTTGAAAAGAGTGGAAGTTAGTTCAGGGGTGCTTAAGACTGATGAATGGGAAATTCAAAAAAAAAAAAAAAAAAAGAAATTGTGAGAGAAAGGAAGGAAAGAAGGGATTGAAAAGATATAAATAATATGAAGAAAATAAAAGAACAGAAAGATAGACTAAAAAAATCATATTATGACCAATGCACTATGCCTTCTGAACTGATTGGTGGGCTCTGCCTGCCTGCCTGCCTGCCTGCCTAGCCTGCCTGCCTGCCTTGCCTGACCTGCCTGCCTGCCTGCCTGCCTGGCCTGCCTGCTTTGCCTGCCTGCCTGCTACATGCTGCCTGTCTGCCGGGCCTGCCTGCTGCCTGTCTGCCTGCCTGCCTACGCTGCCTGCCTCTGCTACTTTTGGGACCTCGCCTTGCAAAGCCGACTGCCATAGTCCTGCTGCCCCTCAGACCTGCTCGCCTGCACCTGCTCTGGATATATATCAATATTCATTTCTATTTATTTAGCTTCTATATGGATTCACCTCTGCTTTACTGTTCCCGTTTTTCACCTAGACCATCATTTCATCCCGAATAGTTCACACACCACACACACTTAACAAATAGAGAGGTAATCTCTAAAATTAACACCTCCCTTGATTTGATGTCACTGTGGATAAGGTTTATATCAGTTTGTGATATCAGTGAATTTCCATTATTTGATAGCGTATTATAGTAGTAAAAGGTAATAAATGGGATAAATTAAAGATAGTTAAAAATTGTAGAAATAAAGACTTTTGTATGAACTTAAATAATAATTATAAAAATCGATAATGTGGTTTTTTCAATTGAACTGCTGTCCATGCCTGCCTGCGAATGCCTCCCTGCTCTGACCTGCCTAGCCTTGTCAATCTTCCTGCCTGCCTGCCCTGCCTGCCTGCCTGCCTGCCTGCTTGCCTGACCTGCCTGCCTGCCTGTCTGCCTGCTCTAGCCTAGCCTTGCCTTGCCTGCTACTTGCGCCTGGCCTGCCTGCGAATTAACAAATATTTATTTTACTATATTATTTGGGAACATTTTTACTTAGTCCCATTTATTACTCGAATTAGTCAAAAGAATCCTTTAAAATAGAGAGGTATCTTAAAATAAACTCCTTGATTTGAACCTCTGGGAGTTTTAATATCAGTATTTTGTGAATATCAGAGTGAATTTCCATTTGTAGCTAATTAATAGGATAAGTAGTAAATAATGGGAAAATGAAATATAAATTTGAAATTAAAAAATTTCGAATGAACTTTTAAAATTAAATATAATATATTAATAAATCTCTGATATATGTGTTTAATTACAATGAATCTGCTACTGCCTGCCTTACTGCGATGCCTTACCCTGTATCCTAGCCTGCCTGCTTAGCCTGCCTGCTCTAGTCCTGCCTGCCTTGCCTGCCTGCCTGTCCTGCCTTTACTTCCTGCCTGCCTTTTCTTTCCTGCTCTGAGCCTTGCCTGCCCTCGCCTAGTCATATATATGTAGCTCTACTAACTACTCTACCCACTAATTCTCATCCTATGATATACTCATAGTAGCCCTACTAATTGCCTGCCTGCTACTGCCTGCCTGTCCTGCCTTTGACCTGCTCTGCCTGCCTGCCTGCTCTGCCTAGCCTTGCCTGCCTGCCTGGCTCTGACCTGTGCACTAGCCTGTCATGTCTACTGCCTGTGCACTGCCGCCTGCCCGCCTGCCTGGCCTGCCTGCCTGCCTGCACTGCCTGCTGCTTGCCTTCACTGCCTGTCCAGTCTGCCTGACCTCTAAGCCCCAACCCTTGAGTGTTAGTAAAATAACTAAATATTTCTTTAATATATTTATTTGGTATCTTCTCTATTAAAAAGAAAGATTATATATTACGGTTCTTGATGGTACAGTTGAATTCATTCTTTTGATAGCCTATTATTAATTAGAAAGGTAAGAAATGGGGAAAAAAGACAAGTAAAATGGTGAATATAACCCCTTGATAATGGATTAAATAAGATAATGTAATGATCGATTATGTATTATTCTCAAATGAAGTGCCTGCGTACCTGTGTGACCTGCCTGCCTGCCTGCGTAGCCTACCATGACCTGGCCTGACTGAGCCATGCTGCCTGCTAATGCCTGCTGCCTGCCGCGCTGCCTGCCTTGCCTAGTCCTGTGGTGAGCCTAGCCGTTGTTGCGTGCCTGACCTAGCCGTGCCTGCCTGCTGCCTGACGGCTGCCTTGATCGTGCTCCTGGCCTGCACATTCTAGGCCTGGCTAGCACTGCTTTAACTGCCTCCTGCCTCGCTCCTGCGATATAACACGAAAAGGGAAATAGTGATATATGTCCCTTACATATTTTGCGGATCATTTGTACATGTAGCAATTTTAGCACGAACGAAATTAGTCAAAGATATACCATTTAAATAAGGAGAAGTTATCTATAGAATAAAGACTCTGATTATTAGAACTCTTGTGGGTTGGGATAAGTTTTGTGCATACAGGATTTCTCTTGATAGCTATCTATAAAAAGGTATAGATCGGGTAATAAAGAGAAGAAAATGTTTGAAAATAAAAATCTGTGTAATGAAAACTTTAAATATAGAGTAGAATTATGAAATCTGAATGTGGTTATTTATCAGATGAATATGCCTGCCTGCCTGCCTGGAAGCTTGCCTGCCCTGCCTGCCTGCCTGCCTAGCCTGCCTGACCTGCCTGCCTGCCTGACCTTGCGTGGCGAGAATTAACGAAAATATTATTTAATGTTTATGGGAAGAGATTTGTAGATTGTCCGAGTGTGTAACGAAGCAATGGCTCACTAAAAATCACCGTATTAAATCAAGAGATATCTTGAATAAAGCAATCGTGTAATTTTGAACTCTGGGTTTAAACGTTTTGTGATGCAGTGAATTTCTATTATGAGTGAGACTATCTCAATATCATCCACATAGAACATAGGAAGAAAAAGAATAAAATTGTGAAATAAACACTTTTGTATGAAACTTAAATAAAAATATAAAAATTATATGTACAATTAACTTCCGTCTGCCGCCTGCCCTGCCTGCTGCTGCCTGCCTGCCTGCCGTGCCTGCCTGCCTGCCTGCGCTCCTGCCTGCCTGCCTGGGTGCCTGCCTGCCTGCCTGCCTGCCTGCCTAGCCTGCTCTGCCTGCCTACCTGCCTGCCTGCCTGCCGTGCGCCGTGGCTCTGAGCCTTGCACTTGTCGAACTGCATGCCTTGTCGTGCCTGGCTTGCCTGCCTGCCGCTGCGTTTTCATGCGCTGCCGGTGCGTCTTGCCTGCCTGCCTGCCTGCCTGCTGCCGTGCCGCCTTCTGCGCCTCCTGCTGCCTTGCCTGCCTGCCTAAGCCTGCCTGACTGCCTGGCCTGCTGCTCTGCCTGCCTGCCTGCCGCCTGCCGCTGCACTGCGCTGCCTGCCTGCACCTGCCTGGTCAACTGCGCTGCTTGCCTGCCTGCACTGCTCCTTGCCTGCTCTGCCTGCCTGCGAATAACAAATATTTTTTGTGATGAGATTTATATGGACATGTGTTTATTCTTAGTCTCTAACGACGATTTAGAATATTTCCAAAAACCTTTTAAATGAGAGATTGTATCTTAAAATAAACTCCTGATTTTGAACTCTGGGGTTTATACGTTTTGTGATTAAGTTAATTTTTCTATTTATAAGCTATTATAGAAAGGTAGAATGGGAAAAAAGAAGTAAAATGGTGAAAATAAACACGTTGGATGAACCTAATAATAAATTATAAAATCATATGTGGTTTTTTCAATTGAAAACTGCCTGCCTGTTTGCCTGCCTGGCCTGCCTGCCTGCCCTGCCTGCCACTGCACTGCCTGCCTGCCTGCCTGCCTGCCGCCTGCCTGCCTGCCTGCCTGCCTCCTGCCTTCCTTCCTGCCTGCTGCCTGCTGCCT
Organism: Trachelipus rathkii; assembly: GCA_015478945.1. NCBI lineage: Eukaryota > Metazoa > Arthropoda > Malacostraca > Isopoda > Trachelipodidae > Trachelipus > Trachelipus rathkii. The sequence continues at coordinate 25,664 of JABUQX010062520.1, read as the reverse complement.
GCCTGCCTGCTGCCTGCCTGCCTGCCTGCCTGCCATTCTGCCTGCCTGCCGCCTGCCTGCTGGCCTGCCTGTCTGCCTGCTGCCTGCCTGCCTGCTGCCTGCCTTGCTGCCTGCCTGCCTGCCTGCCTGCCTGCCTGCTGCTTGCCTCCTCCCTGCCTGCCTCCTGCCTGCCTTCCTGCCTTTCTGCGAATAACAAATATTCTTTATAGTATTTTTGCTGAACATTTTAATGGGGTTTATACGTTTTTGTGATACAGTGAATTTCTCTGTTGTCTATTAATAGAAGGTAAATGGGAAAAGAAGTAAAATGGTTTGAAAAAACACTATTTGTTATGAAACTTAAATATTAAATATAAAATCATCAATAATATTTCAATTGAACTGCCGCCTGCCTGCCTGGCCTGCCTGCCTGCCTGCCTGCCCTCCTGCGAAGTAACAGAAGAAATTTTTATAATACTTTTTTGGGACGATAATTTTATTAATGGGTTATTACGTTTGTGATACAGCTGAATTAGCTCTGTGAATGAAAGTTGAGCTATTATTAGAAAGGTAAATGGAAAAAAGAAGTAAAATGGTGAAATAAAACACTTTGTGTGAACTTAAATAATAAATATTAAAATACGAAATGTGGTTATTTCAATGAACTGCTTCTGCCTGCCTGCCTGGCCTGCGCTTGCCTGCCTGCCATTGCGTGGCCATTGCCGTGCCTTGACTGGCTCTGTCGCTGCACTGCCTGCCTGCCTGCCTGCCCTGCCTGCCTGGCTGCCTGTCTGCGCCTGCCTGGCCTGCCTGCCTGCACTGCTACTGTGCGTGCTTGTGTACTTCCTGGTCCATAGCCTAGAGTCTCTTTCGCCGTTGCCTGCCATGGAGCCATGGCTATAGGCACTGGTTGCCTGTCTTGCTGCCTGTCTGACTTCCTGCCTTTGGTGCGCTGTTCTGTGGAGCGTGTTGCTGTCCGTTGCTATGCGAAATAAAAATAATGAATTTTTTACTATTGATATGGTTTGGGACATTTTTTACTGTCCCATGTTTACGAATAGTCAAAAATAACCTTTTTAAGATTAGAGAGGTCTTAAAATTAACTCCTTGATTTGAAAACTCTTAGGGTTTGTTAGTATCGAAATTGTTGGTTATTAGCAGTGATTTCAATTTGATAAAGCTAGTAGCTATAGAAAGGTAAATGGGATAAAAAGAAGGGTCAAAATAATGGTGAAATAAACACTTTGTATGAGCTTAAATAATAAATATAAAATCGACTATGGGTATTTCAATGAACGTGCCTGCTCTACCTGCCTGCACTGTCCTGCCTGCCTGCCTGCCTGTCACTGCCTTGCCTGCCTGCATTGCGTGCTGCCTGCCTGCCTGCCTGCGTGCTCTGCCTGCCAATGGCCTGCGCATGCCTATGCTTTTCCCTGCCTGCTAACTGTCCTGCCTGCCTGCCTGCCTGCCTGCCGGGTACCTGTGTGAATAACAAATATTTATATATATTTTTGGGACATTTTTTACTGTCCCATTTTACTAAATAAGTCAAGAGAATAAACCTTGTAAAAGTATAGAGGTTATTCTCTGTAAATTAAAACTGCCTGATGTGTAGATCTGCTGAGGTTTATACGGTTTTGAATTTATTACAGTGTAATTTCAATTTATGTATTTAGCTATTATAGAGATAGCGCTCAAGATGGGGGAAAAAAGAGAGAGTTAGAAGATTGGTGAAATACGAGAGCATCTGTTGTATGAAGACTTAAAGAGTAAATAATATATAAGATACTGTTATTGTGGGTTAGTGTTCAATGAACTGCCAAGCGCATACCCTGCCTAGCCTGCCGTGCCTCCTTGCCATAGCCTGCGCTGCCTGCCTGCCTGCCTGTCCGCCACTGCGCTGCCTGCCTGCCTGCCTGCCTGTCCGGCCGCGGCTGCAGGACGCATGGCTGCGCCGCGGTGCGCTGGCCTGCCTGCTGTGGCCGCTGTCGCTAGCGACGTCTTGCACGCTGCGCCTCTTGCGCTGCTTGCGGCTGCGCAAATGCTCTGCCTGCGTGAAAGGATAACAAAAATATTTTTATATATTATTGTAGGGACATTGGTGTACTGTCCCATGATTGCGCGAATAGTCAAAAAGCGCCATTTAAAATTAGAAAGGTATCTTTGTATTTAAAAATAAACTCCTGATTTTGTGAAGTGGTGGGGTTTATATCGTTTGTTGATTTACAATGATAGTTTCCATTTGACAGACGTGTCGTATAGAAAGGTAAATGATAAAAGAGATGTTATACAAGAGGTCATAAAAATTATTTTTTTTACGCTTCCATTAAAACTTAAATAAATAATATAAAATTCGATATGTGGTTATTTCAATGAAACTAGAGCCTTTAGCCTGCCGTGCGCTGCCTAGGCCTGCCTGTCCTGTCCTGCCTGCGCTGCACGGATGCCTGCCTGAATAGCCTGCCTGTGCCTGCCTGCCGGTAATTGACCTGGTGCGCTAGCCTCCTAGCCTGTATCCTGCCTGGCTGTGATACTGGGCCCTGCCTGCGCTGCCATGCCGGCCTGTCCATGCCTGGCTGCCGCCTGTCCTTCGTGCATTGCGCTTTGCATGCCTCTGCCCTCTCAAATGCGAATAACAGTAAAATAGTATTCTTATATATTTTTGCGACATTATGTTAATTATCGATTTTTACATAATTATGAATAGTCAAAAAACCTTTAAAGCAAGAGGTATCTTGAAATTAACACCTGATGATTTGATCTCTGGGGTTTATACGTTTTGAGATACTATAGGAATGTTCATATTTGAATAGAATATTATAGAGAACTGCTCACTTTGATAAAAAGGTAGGTAAAATAGTGAAATAAAATTCTTGGTTTTAGGATTAAGTTAGTAGTGGGAGCTTAAATAAGTTAAAAGAGAACATCAGATAGTGTGATGTATTTTTAATGAACTTGCCTTGTCCTGTCTACCTGCCTATCGTGCCTGTGCCTGCCTGCCTGTGTGGCCAATGCACTGCCTGCCTGCCTGCCTGCCTTGTCCCTTGGCCCTGCACTTCCTGCTGTGTGCCTGTCCTGCCGCCTGCCTGCTGCCTGGCTGCGTGCCTGCCGTGTGCCTGCCTGCTTGCGCTGCAATGTTGTAAATGTTACGCGAATACAGAATTTCTTATGTTTCTTTGTCTACACTTTGAATGTGCTATTTACGGAGATAGTATACGCAAAAAACCTTTAAATAGCAAGATGGTTCAGGAATCTCTAAATAAGGACTCCTGATTTGAAACTCTTGGGTTTATTAGCGTTTGTTTACAGTGAATTCTATTTTATGAAATAGCTATTTTATGATGATAGAAGGTAAATTGAAAAGAAGAAGTAAAAAGAGAGAGAGAAAACTATTCTGAATGAAACCTAAATAGTGTAAATACGTCAGTCGATATGGTGGGCTTATCTTTTAATGTATATGCCTGAACTGTAATGACCTTGATAAGAATATACTATATAATTTGTTTCATTAGCTCATACACAGTAATTCATTCCCTTTTGTCGATTTGTCAAAATCTTTTATTCTATAGTAATCTTAAAATAAACACCTGATTTGAAAATCTGGGTTTATTTTACGTTTTTGTTGATGCAGTCGGTGAATTTCTTAGCTGTTGATTAGCTTTTGGGTGTATAGAGACAGTAAAAATGTGGACATAGAAAGAAAGTTAAAATTTGTATGAAAGTGAATAACACTTTGTATGAATCTCTTGTGAAATAATAATAAGATGCCGATATGTGGTTAATTTCAATAACTGCCTGCCATTTACCTGGGCCTGCTATGACCTGCCTGCCTGCCTGGGCTGCCGGGCAGACTGTTTGGCGCTCCGCCTGCTGGCCTAGCTCCTGTCGTTGCCTGGCCTGAGCACTGACTGTGCGTGGCCTGCTCTGCACTGCCTTCTCGGCTGCCTGCCTCTGGCACATGCCTGCCTGCCTGCCTGAGCTCGCCCTCGCTCATGATTAGCGCTGTGCCTGACCTAGGTGCCTAGTCCTGCCTGCCTGACACGTTCCTGGCTCCGCCTGCCTTTCATGTGCGTGTTGGTGAGTGGGAACGTCCTCAGTGTGCAAGGTATTATATGTTGATGTGACAGTGGAACAAGTGTCTGGAGTTTAAAATATTTAGGATTATGTTGGATGAGAAAAAGGAAGCGGATGATGCAGAGTGTAGTAGGAGTTGTGAAATGATGGAAGGTGGCTGGTGCAATTAAATCGTTGGTTGAATGCTAAAGGGACTAAGTCTTGAGTGTGCTAGGGTCTACATGAGGGTATGTTTGTACCTGGTGTTATTGTATAGTAGTAGGATTATGGTCTGGAATAAGAAGGTATAGATCCTTAAAAGCTCCTCCACGCTCGCGTATGCTGCTTCTGAGCCTGCCTCCCTGCCTGCCTGCGAATAACAAATATTTTTAATATATTTTTGGACATTTTTAACTGTCACCAGTGTGTACGCACTAGTTCAACAATAACCTTATAGGGGAAGTAGAGATGGTATCTTAAAATAAACTCCTATTTGAACTCTGGGTTTAAGACGTTTGTGCGATAGCAGTTGAAGTGTCTTCCATTTGATAGCTATTATAGAAAGGAGTAAATGGAAAAATAAAAGAGTACAAATAATATAAAGTTGAATTAAATAAACCATATAAAACGATTGGTTATTTTCAAACTGAAACTGCTTGCCGCCTTAGCGTGAGCGCAGTGTCCTTGAGTGTCCTGCCGTTTCCTGCCTGCTCTGCCTGCCTGCGCAGCGCTGTGTCCTGCCTGCCCTGCCTGAGGCCTGACCTGCCTAGGCTGCCTGCCGTGCCTGTCCTTCCTGCCGATGACCTGTTTCTGCCTGACCTGAACCTGCCTGCCTGGCCTGCCTGCCATGCCTGCCTGCCTGCCCTGCCTGCCTGCGTGGCCTGACCTGCATGCTGACCTGTCGACTGACATGTGACTGCCTGCCTGCCGCTTATGCCTGCCTGCCTTGTGTCCTTGCCTGAAAACTGCCTGCCTGGCTGCCTGCCTGTCTCTTCCTGCTTGCCTGGCCTGCCTGTCCTGCTGCGCGTGATAAGCGCTGGCGAACTGACTCTTGCACTGCCTGACCTGTCCGGTCCTAGGTCTTCGGCCTTGCCTGCCGTGCCTTCCTGCTAGGTTAAACCAAAAAATGATCTCTTATAGGATTTTGTGTGGGATCTTATTATATATCCCATTTATCAAATTTGTAAAAAAACCTTTAAATCAAGAGGTTTCTTGAAATTAAATAAACTCCTGATTTGAACTCTGTGGTTTATACCGTTTTGTGATACAGTGAAATTCTGACTTTGATAGCTGGAGTGGTGTATAGATATAGAGGTAAACATTTGAACAACGAGAAAGTAAGAAGATTAGTGAAATGAACACTTTGGTATGACCTAAATAGTTAATAGAACATCAAGTATGTTGGTTATTTTAATGAACTACGCTGAAACGAAAAAAGCTCGCCCGACCTTGAGTCCGGCATGCACCCCCACCTCCAATGCCTGAGCCTGTCCGTTGTGAGATAAAAAAAGTATGGTTTAGATAATATTATATATGTGGATCGAGAGTTTAATGTCCTTTTTTACTAGATAGTTCAAAAAACTTTGAGAATCAAGAGGATCTTGAAATAAACAAAACCTGATTTTGAACCGTGGTTTTTATTACGTTTTGTTGATGCAGTGAATATTCTATTTGGCATAGTCGTAGATAAGATAGAAAAGGATAAAATGGGAAGATGAAATGAAGTAAAATTGTGAAATACAGAACACTTCTGTATGAAACTTAAAATGTAGCATAAATAATTAAAATGCGAGTACTGGTGAGTTATTTCAGATGTATCATTCCTTCCTGCCGTGTCGTAGCCTGGCTGCCTGCGCTGCCTGCCTGCCTGCCTGCCTGCCTGCCTGCCTGCCTGCCTGCCTGCCTGCCTGCCTTGCCTGCCTGCCTACCTGCGCGTGCCTGCCTGCCTGCCTGCCTGCTGCCTGCCTTCCTGCCTTGCTCCTGCCTGCCTGCCTGGCTTGCTGCCTGCCCCGTCATGCCTGCCTGCCTGCCTGCCTGCTGCCTGCCTGCTGCTGCTCTTGGCCTTCTGCCTGCCTGCCTCGACCTGCCTGCCTGCCTGCCTGTGGACCTGATGGCGCTGCCTGCTATGCCTGGCCGCCATGCCTAGCCTGCCTCTGCCTGCCTGCCTGGCCTGGCTGCCTGCCTGCCGGCCTGCCTGCCTGCCCTGCCTGAGCCTCCCTCGCCTTGCCTTTCTGCTCGCCTGCCTGGCAAACTGCTGCTCCTGCCTGCCTGCCCTGCCTATGCTTAGCCTGTCCGCTGCCTGCCGCACTGCCTGCCTGGCTGTCCCGCCTGCCTGACTCGCGTGCCTGCTCTGCCTGCACTGCCTGCCTGCTGCCTGGCCTGCCTGCCTGCCTTGCCTGGCAGCCTGCCTGCCTGCCTGCCTGCTGGCCTGCCTGCCTGCCTGCCCTGCCTGCCTGCCCTGCGCTGCCTGCCTGCCTGCCTGCCGCTTGCCTGCCATGCACTGGCTCTTGCCTGCCTGCCTGCCTGCTGCCTGCCTGCCTGCCTGCCTGCCGCCTTCCTGCCTGCCTGCCTGTCTGCCTGCCTGGCTTTGCGTGCCCTGCCTGCACTGCCTGCCTGCCTGTTCTTGTCATACTGGCCTGCCTGCGTGACGGCTGCCTGCCTGCCTGCCTGCCTGCCTGCCTGCCTGGCGCTGTCTTGCCTGCCTGCCTTGCTGCCTGCTGCCCTGCCTGCCTGCATGCTCTTCTGACATTGTCTCGCCTCATGCCCTGGCCTGCCTCCTGGCCTAAGCCGGCCCGCGCTGTGACTGCTTGGTCCTGCCTGCCTGTCCTGCCATTTCCTGGGCCTGCGCTGTCCTGGCCTTGCCAGCGTTAATTAACAAATATTTCTTTATATATTTTGGACATTTTTTATATATTAATAATTCTCAAATTATATATTTAAAAAACCTCTTAAATTCAGTGTTAGTTTCTTGAAATATAATTACCTACTCCTGATTCTTGTACTCCTGTGGCTTTTTATATACTTTTGTGATTCTCATTGTAAGTTCTCTCGTTTTGATAGCCCTATAAGCTTATAGAAACGGTAAATTCTGCAATAAAGAAAGTAAAACTAGTGAAATCAAAACACCACCTTTGTATGTACTTATGTGGAGAGAAAACATCGATATGTGAAATATTATTATTAATGAACATGAATAGGTTTGAGCCTGCCTGCCTGCCTGCCTGCCTGCCTGCCTGCCTGCCTGCCTGCCTGCCTGCCTGCCTGCCTGCCTGCCTGCCTGCCTGCCTGCCTGCCTGCCTGCCTGCCTTGCCTGCCTGCTTGCTGCCTGCCTGCGAATAACAAATATTTTTATATATTTTTGGGACATTTTTAATGTCCCATTTTACGAAATAGTCAAAAAAACCTTTTAAATCAAGAGGTATCTTAAAAAAACTCCTGATTTGAACTCTGGGTTGTATTCGTTTGTGAGTACAGTGAATTTCTATTGATAGCTATTATAGGAAAGGTAAATTTGAAAAAAGAAGTAAAATAGTGAAATAAACACTTTGTATGAACCTAAATAGTTAATAGAACATCGATATGTGGTTATTTTAATGAACTGCCTGCCTGCCTGCCTGCCTTCGAATAACAAATATTTTTATATATTTTTGGGACATTTTTAATGTCCCTTTTACGAATAGTCTCAAATAACCTTTAAATCAAAAGGTATCTTGAAATAAAAACCTGATTTGAACTGTTTTATACGTTTTGCTGATGCAGTGAATTTCTATTTGATAGCTATTATAGAAAGGTAAATGGGAAAAAAGAAGTAAAATTGTGAAATAAACACTTTGTATGAACTTAAATAATAAATATAAAATCGATATTTGGTTATTTCAATGAACTGCCGTCCTGCCTGCCTGCCTGCCTGCCTGCCTGCCTGCCTGCCTGCCTGATGCCTGCCTGCCTGCCTGCCGCCCTGCCTGCCTGGCCTGCCTGCCTGCCTACCTGCCTGCCTGCCTGCCTGGCCTGCCCTGGCCTGCCTGCCTGCCTGCCTGCCTGCCTGCCTGCTGCCTGCCTGCCTGCCTGCCTGCCTGCCTGCCTGCCTGCCTGCCTGCCTGCCTGCCTGCCTGCCTGCTGCCTGCCTGCCTGCCTGCTGCCTGGCCTGCCTGCTGCCTGCCTGCCTGCCTGCCTGCTTGCCTGCCCTGCTGCCTGGCCTGCCTGCCTGCCTGCCTGCCTGCCTGCCTGCCTGCCTGCTGCCTGCCTGCCTGCCTGGCCTGCCTGGCCTGCCTGCCGCCTGCCTGCCTGCCTGGCCGCCTGCCTGCCTGCTGCTTGCCTGCTGCCTGCCTGCCTGCCTGCCTGCCTGCCTTGCCTGCTGCCTGCCTGCCTGCCTGCTTGCCGTCCTGCCTGCCCTCCTTGCCTGCCTGCCTGCTTGGCCTGCCTGCCTTGCCTGCCTGCCTGGCTTGCCTGCCGCCTGCCTGCCTGCCTGCCTGCCTGCCTGACCTGCCTGGCCTGCCTGCCTGCCTGCCGCTGCCTGCCTGCCTGCTGCCTGCCTGCCTGCCTGCCTGCCGCCTGCCTGCCTGCCTGGCCTTTTGGGCCTAAATTGCTGCCTGCCGTCCTGCCTGCCAGCCTGCCTGCTGACTGCATGCCAGCCTTGCCTTGCATGCCTGGTTGCCTGCTTGCTTGCCTGCCTGCCTGCCTGCCTGCCTGCCTGCTCTCCTGCCTGCCTGCCGCTGCCTGCCTGCTTGCCTTGCCTGCCTGCGAATAACAATATTTTCTATATAATTTTTTTAATATTTTTTTACTGTCCCATTTTTACGAATAGTCTCAAAAAACCTTTAAATAGAGAGATCGTAAAATAAACTTCCTGGATTGAAGTCTGGTTTATACGTTGTGATACAGGAATTTCATTTGATAGCTATTATAGAAAGGGTAAATGGGAAAAAGAAGTAAAATGGTGAAATAAAACACTTTGTATGAACTAAATAATAATATTAAAAGCGATAATAATAATATCAATGGAACTCGCCTGCCTGCCTGCCTGCCTGCCTGCTGCCTTGCTGCCTGCTGCCTGCCTGCCTGCCTGCCTGCCTGCCTGCCTGCCTGCCTGCTGCCTGCCTGCCTGCCTGCCTGCCTGCCGCCTGCCTGCCTGCTCTGGTGCAGCATAGCCATTCTTGACAGCCTGCCTAGGCCTCCTGCCTGCACCTGCCTGCCTGCCTGACTGCCTGCCTGCCTGAGCCTGCCTGCCTGCTCCATGCTCTGCCTGCCTGCCTTCTGCGAATAACAAATGATACTTATATATATATATTGGTGAATTTTTAAATCCCATTTTACAAAAATATTAAAAAATAAATCATTTTTAATTAAAGAAGGTATACTTGAAGGCATATGCTGGATAAATGGAAAAGAGGAATTATACTTTTGTGATATTCAGTGAATTTCTTTATTGATAGCATTATAGAAAGGTAATTTTGTGAAAAAGAAGTAAATTAGTGAAATAAAAACTTTGTATGAAATTTCGTAATTGTAAAAAGCGATTTTAAATCTGTATTTATTTTAATGAACTGCCTGCCTGCTACTCATTCCATACCTGCCTGGCCTGCTGCCTGCCTACGCTGTGACCTGCCGCTCTGCTGCCTGCCTTCCTGCCTGCCTGCCTAGCCATAATGCCTGCTCAATGTATAAGCTATGCCTGGCCTGCCTTTTCCAAGTGGACTTAACGTTAGTTGTTGGGTGTCTGCTGCCTGCCTGCCTGCCTGACCTGCCAATAACAAATATTCCTATATACTGCCTGCTCTCCTGACCTGTTGCGAATATACAAATATTTTATATAGTAATTATTTTGGGGATCATTAATTTACTGTCCTAAGTTATTACGAATAGTCAATAAAAAAACCTTTAAAAGGAGAAGTATCTTAAAATAAACATCTGATTTGAACTCTGGGGTTTAAACGTTTTGTGATACAGTGAATTTCTCTTTGATAGCTATTATAGAAAGGTAAATGGGAAAAAAGAAAGAAACAGACTTAAAAACAAAGCCCGCCCCCTGAAAAAAATAATAATCGTAATAATATGTATTGAACATAACGGCTAATCCTAAAAACAAAACTCCTCTCCCCCCCAAAAACATTTAAATAGTAAACGTAGGCATGTATGCCTAATTGGCTAGCTGACTGAATGCATGACTGCCTGCCTGCTTGCCTGCCTGCCTGCCTGCCTTCCTGCCTGCCTGCGACCTCTTCGGCCTGCCTTTTTGAGCACTGCCTGTGTTCCTGCCTCCGTCCCTCGCTCTCTCGCCCGCATGCCTGCCTGCACCTGCCTTTCTTATGCTTGCCTGCCTAAAATAGAACCATAGCCTCCTGCCTGCCTGCCTGGCCTAGCCTGCCTGCCTGCCTGCCTGCCTGCTGTGTGCTCTGCCTGCGCTGCCTGTTCTATGTTGTTTTTGTCCTAGCTCTGCGTGTAATAACAAATATTTTTATATATATTTTTGGACTATTTTTAAATGTCCTCAATTTATTTAACGAAGTAAGTCAAAAATACTCTATTAAATCAGATAGTTATTCTTGAAAAAGCTCCTGATTTGAATCAATCTGTCAGGTTTATTTCAGTTTTTGCTGATACAGCTGAATATTCTGATATTATTTGATAGCTATTATAGAAAGGTATATAAATATTTATTGAAAAAAGAATGTATAAAATAGTTAGATAAATAAATCACATTTGTATATGATACCTAAACTTAAATAGTAAATATACCATCGATATGTGGTTATTTTAATTAACTGCCTGCCTGCCTTGCCTGCCTTCGTAATCAACAATATTTTTTTATATATTTTTTGGACATTTTTAGCTCCCTTTTTTTAGCTCCTAGATTTAGTTACTTTTAAAATTTAGAAGAGGTATTTTAGAAAAATAATCACCTGATATTTATATAAACTCTTGATAGGATATTATTCGTTTTGTGATGCAGTGAATTTCTTATATAACTATTAATAATAACTTATTCTATTACGCACCTACGTCTAATAACTTCGAAGAATAAAGAAATGGAAGTTAAAATGCATGAAATAAAACACTTGTATGAACTTAAATTAATAAATATAAAATCGCATTATGTGTTATTGTACAAGAGTGAACGTGCGCTGTCGCTGCCTGCCTGCCTGTCCTGGCTGGCCTGCCTGCCTGCCTGCCTGCCGCCTAGCCTGCCTGCCTGACCTTGCCTGCCTTGCCTGCCACCTGCCTGCTGCCTGCCTGCCTGCCTGCCTGCCTGCCTGCCTGCCTGCCTTGCCTGCCTGCCTGCCTGCCTGCCTTGCCTGCCTGCCTGCCTGCACTGCCTGCCTGCCTGCCTGCTTGCCTGCCTTGCCGCCTGCCTGCCTGCTGCCTGCCTGCGAATAACAAAATATTTTTATATATTTTTGGACATTTTTACTGTCCCATTTTAAAATAAAGATACTCAAAAAACCTTTGTAAATAAGGGTATCTATATATAGTATATAACTCCGATATTGAGAGATCTGGAGGTGTAAGATGATCACGTTTTGTGATACAGTGAATTTCATTCATGTATAGATGCTGTTAATGGTACAGAGTTAAATGGGAGGAAAAGAAAGTACAACCAGACGTTGAAATATATAAATACATTTTTCGTATGATTCGTTGAATAGTTGAGTGAGTTAAAAGAGTTCGTATATGTGGCTTGCATAATTCAAGTCATAAGAAACTGAACCTGAACCATGCCTGACTCTGTCCTGCTCTGACTGCGCTCTGCCTGACCGTGCCGTGGCTCTGCCTGCTCTGACTTGCCTGCCGAAGTAACAACCCACATATTCGAAATCACTTTCTGGGTACTCTCTATCTAAGTGTAGCCATGTTTACAAATAGTAAAAAACCTTTTAAATCAAAGAGGTGTAATTTTTGAAACTAAAAACTCTGGTTTGAATCTCGGGGCTTATACGTTCTTAAATTGATAAGAGTGAGCATTTCATTTTATTTCCGATATGCTCTTATTGAAAGAGGTTAGAATTTTGAAAAAAGCCACCAAAGTTAACATAGTGTCAATTAAACACTTTGTATGTAACCCCCATTTAAATATCTCAAAATAGCACACACGATAAGTGGTTACTCTCTAATATATAAGTAACTAGCCTAGCCTCGTCCTTGGCTTCTGTGGCCTGCGAATAACAAATATTTTTTTATTTTTGGATGGAGCATACTTTTAAGGTTCCCTACTTCTCTCTTGCGAACTTGCTTACAAAAAACCTTTTAATTCAACATCAAGAAAGGTCTCATCTTGTAGATTTACCACCCGATTCATGTGAACCACTGTGCTCGTAGTCTATTAGGTTCTTCGTGATAACTCCAGTGAAATTTCTTACTTCAATACGCCTTTTATTAGTAGATATGGTTATAGATGGCAAAAATAAGATAAGTAAAATTGTGAAATTTAACCACTTGTTATTGTAACTCTTACAAGTAGATAACATAAAAACATCCGATACTGGTATTTTCAATGAAACTGGCCTTCCTGTCACTGCCTGCTACTGCCCATGTGCTGCCCTACGCCTGACTAGCATGCAACTGTCCTGACCTGCTATGCCCTTGTCAGTCCTGCCTCGCTGACCGCCTGCCCATGCCTTGTCCTGCCTGCCTGCTAGTGCCTGCACTGCCTGTCACTGCTGCTGCACCTGCCTGCCTGTGATCATCCTGGCACTGCCCTGCCTGCCTTGCCTGCCTGTGCACTGCCTGCCTCGCTAGCGTCTCCTGCCTCTTGAGCTTGCCTCGTCTCTGCTGCCTATTGCCTTGCCTGACCTGCCTTCTGCCTGCTGTGTCCTGCCTGCGTTAATAACATATTTTATCACTCAGTACTTATTTTGGCACTTTGTGTAGCTGTAATCCATTTTTTACACAAGATTCTCATATACAATCCTTTTATCAAGAGTATATCTATCACAAATAAAACCTCCTGATATGTCCCACTCTGGAGGTTATATATCGTATGTGTTGATTAACAGTGAATTCCTACCTAAGATTACGTGCTGATTCATAAGAGAGAGGAATTTTTTTTCCCTTATTCGTAATAATAAGAGGACAGTAAATCCTTATAACCTGTTCCTCCTTAAAATCACCTATTATAAAAGAAAATAATTGTGTATTTCGTGTACCAGCAGTAGCAGGCAGGTAGGCAGTGTGCAGGACAGGTAGTGCACAGGCAGCACCAAGCAGGCAAGCAGGCCAGGCAGGCAGGCAGGCAGGTCAGCAAGCAGGCAGGCACGCAGGTCAAGCAGGCCAAGACAGGCTGCGCATCGGGTGGCAGGCAGCTAGCCAGGCAGGCAGGCAGGCAGGAAACGAGTCACGCAGGCAGCAAGGCAGGTCAGGCAGTCAACTCAGCGCATGGCTAAGCAGGTGGCAGGCAGGCAGGCAGCATGGATATAGCGCATTACCCAACAGCAAAGGCAGGATAAGTGCAGTATTCTATTGAACAAAGTCCACCCTCACATATATCGATATTTATACTATGAAACTCTATTTTAAGTTCAACAAAGTGTGCTTCATTTCAACACACTTTACTCCTTTTTTTTCATTGTAACCTTTCTTGATTCATATATCGATGCTATTTCTACTCAAATAAAATCTCATACTTATGTCATCACATAATAAGTGTATATCAACTACCACGATAGTACGTGTGTCAAATCCAGTGATAGTTTATTCAAGATTACCTTCTTGATTAAAGTTCTTAATCAAATTCAACATTTGTGTTATACCTTTATACCTCGTAAATAGTGAGCATTACAAAATATTGTCCCACATAAGATTATATATCACAACAATATATTTGTCTATTCGCAGGCAGGCAGCAGGCAGGCAGTCATTAAAATAACCACATATCGATGTTCTATATTTACTATTTTAAGGCTCTCATTAACAAAGATGTTAACTCTATCCGCACTTTTACTTCTTTTATCTCAAATTTCTTACCTTATTTCTTATATCAATAATGCTTCCCACTATAAATAGGGATAATTCACAGTATGTAATCTACAAAAAACGTATAAACCCCAGATTTCAAATCAGGTGTTTATTTTCAAGATTCACTTCTAGTATTAAAAAATGTTTTTTACTATTTGTAAAATGGGACATTAAAAGAATGTCCTATATAATCCACCATATATATAGCACATCATCCTTCGTTATTCGCAGTGCAGACAAGGCAGGCCATGGCCAGTGGCAGGCAGGTCAGCAGGACTCAGGACAGGAACGCAGGCAGGCAAAGTTCAATTGAGATATGAGCCAGCATATCGATTTTACATATTTAATTTATTATCTCTGAGTTTCATACAATAGCTGTTCTATTTCACCATCCATCGTCTCCTGAATTACATCATTTACTCTCTCCATTTTTACTCTCTATCTAAAGTTTTATTATATCTATCATAATAATGTGACGAATTCCACTGCATATCACAATAACGTATAAACCCCAGTAGTAATCAAATCAGAGGTTTATTTTATAGAATCACCTCTCGCTTTAAGTAGATTCATTATGCACTCATACAGTTCCAAGGGCATCCATAAAAATGTTCCCATTACAAATATATATTAAATAATACATTTTTGTTTCATATTCGCACGAAAGCAGGCAGGACAGGTCAGGAGGCTATAGTCAAGTGCCATGGCAGGCAGGCAAGGTGCAGTCCATGCAGGCCAGGACAGGGCAGGTCTGCAGGCATCCAGGCAGGCAGGCATGTGCCATGCACGAGCTAGGCAGCGCAGGTCTAAGGCAAGGCAATGTCACGCTCATGCGCATAGGTACGCGCAGGCAGCAGGCAAGCAAGGCTAAGAGCAGCCCGGCTGAGCAGTGTCCAGTCATGCGCCATGTCAGCAGCAGCAGCGAACATGGCACAGGCGCGGTACGCGCCAATTCATTGAAATAATCCACTATATCGCTTTTTATTATTTATTTTCACTTTAAGTACATATCCAACGATCTCCTTCATATTTTCCTTTCTCTCATTACTATTTTTTTCCCAGTTTACTTTTGATAGATATATAGTCTTACACACAAATAGACACAATTCACTGCATTACATAAACGTACCTTTCAACACCCCAGAGTATAAATACATCCAGCGTGTCATCATGATTTTCAACACCTCTTTGATTAAAAGATTTTGTTGATATTCGAATAGAAACACACGAGAATACAACATGTACCAAAAATATTATATAAAAATATTTTGTTTGTTTCGTAAGATGCGAGGCAGGCAGAGCAATGGTCACCCATGAATCGCATTTTAAAATTCACACACATATCGTGTTTCTATTCATACTATTTAGGTATCATAACCCCAAATAGTGTTATTTGTCAAATTTTACCTTCTTTTTTAAAATTTACCTCTGTTTTATAAATGCTATCCTAATAGAAACCCATTCAGACAATGAGTAAATCACTCTAAAACCAGACATGAAGATCCCTCAGAGCTCTCAAATGCTCAAGCTCTCCTATTTCAAGTTACCTCTTGATTTAAAGGTTTTTGACTATTCGTAAATTACTTCACATATACTAGGGTACATTAAAATCATGCTCACCTCTCTTAAAATTATAAAACTTAAATAAAAATATTTTGTGTTCTTCAGGCATACTGTCTAGAGCAAGCAGGGCAGGCAGGACAGGTCAGGCAGGCTGGTAAGAGCGACGAAGCCATGTCAGCTCATAGGGCAATCTGTGTCAGCTGTGTCAGGCAGGCATGGTCACGGCGCATGGCTCAGGCAGTGAAAGGCAGGCAGGATAAGGGTCAAGGAGCTTGGCAGGCGCGCACGACAGACAACTCAGTGTTACGTGCATTTGAGACAGAGCAGGAGCGCGTGCAGGCAGAGAGCAGGCAGGCAGAGAGGCATGCTAGCAGGCTAACCGCAGCAGTCTGGGCAGGAGGCAGTGGCTCATTTCAGCAGGCACAGGCAGGCAGGCAGCAGACACCCAACAACTAACGTTAAGAGAGACACCATGCACGTCCATTTTTTCCATTGCTTTTTTGAGCGAGTTACAAAAGTTGCCAAAAGTGTTTATTTTGTCTCCAAAGAACTTGATGTTTAGGTATATTTAATTCATAATGCGAAAGTTTATTTCACCATTTTACTTCTTTCTTCCCATTTACCTTTCTATAATAGCGATCAAATGGAAATTCACTGTATCACACAACGTATAAACCCCAGAGTTCAAAAATCAGGAGTTTATTTTAAGCATACCTCTCTATTTAAAGGATTTTTTTGACTATTCGTAAAATGGAACATAAAAAGTGTGCCCAAAAATATATAAAAAATTGTTATCGCTATTGCAGGCGCAGGCAGGCAGGCAGCAGGCAGCAGGCAGGCAGGCAGGAAGGCAGGCAGGCAGGCAGAGCGCGCCGCCGGTCCTGCAGGAAGCAGGCAGGGCTGCAGTGACAGTAGCAGGCAGCAGGACAAGGCAGGCAGGTGACATAGCGATGGAAGGCAGCAGGCAGTGCGTTGCAGAGAAGAGCAGGGCAGGCAGGCAGGCGGCGCGAGGGTAGGCAGTGCTCAAATGGCATAGCCAGTTCTCCAGTAGTTTAGATGTGATATCACATTCGATGTCTTTTTGACGTATTTTAATGTTATCATACTAAGTGTTTTTACTTTTCTACTCCACTCTCACAGTTCTCTAATCATTTCTCAAATTTTTACCTTTCTAATAATAGGCTATCAAAAAAAATTCAACGAATCATACAAAGATGATATATAACCCCATTATTGAAAGTTACAAGGTGATCTTTATATTAACGAAATAACCTCATTTGCATCTTCAAAGGGTTTATTTTTTAATTGTTATGGCCGAGATATTTAAAAACATGGTTAGCGCCAAATATTATATACCTATAAGATATTTGTTTTTTGTTTTATTTTACATCCAATGAGAAAAAAGACAGAGCAAGAAGCTCAGCATTCCAGGCTTGGCATGTCATGGGCAGCATGAGTCTGTCTGTTCATTAAAGGCAGGGCTAGGGCAGACTAGGAGGCAGGACAGGCAAGCAGGTTCTCCAATTAAAACATGTCAGGCAGGGACAGGAGGCAGGCAGGGGCAGGCAGCAGGCGAGGCAGGGCAGGAGGCAGGCAGGCAGGCAGCAGGACAGGCAGGCAGGCAGGCAGGCAGGCAGGTCAGTATTCAAGAGCAGTAGCAGGCTAGTTGCCAAGGCAGTTCATGGTCAAGTTCATAATTTGATAAATAACCACTATATTCCATTTATTCCTACTATTGATTTATATTTATTGTGAAGTTTCATAATTTTACATAATGTTATTTTCCTACTATAAAATCTTACTTCTTTTTTTGCGCCCAATTACCATTCGTACGTGATAATAGCTATCAAATGAAATTCACTGGTATCACAAAACGTATAAAACCCAGAGTTCAAATCAGGAGTTTTTATTTTTATATCTATTACCTCGTAACACAATATTAAAAGGTCTCTTTTGTTGGACATTTCGTAAAAATGGGACAGTAAAGAAATGTCCAAAATTTATTATAAAAGAGTTTTGATTTTTCAGACTATAAGCGACAGGCAGGCAATATTCAGTAGGCCAAGGCAGAAGTACCATACGAGAGGTAGATCGGCGACCGAGGCAGCTTCAAGGCTGTGACAGCGCAGGCCAAGTCTAGGCAGGCAGGCAGGCAGGCAGGCAGGCAGGGCAGCAGGCAGGCAGGGCAGGCAGGCAGGCAGGGCAGGCAGGCAGGCAGGCAGGCAGCATGGCAGGCAGGCAGTCAGGCAGCAGGCAGGTCAGCAGGCAGGGCAGGCATGGCAGGCAGGCAGGCAGTGGCAAGGTAATTTGTCCAGCAGTGCGCAGGCAGGGCAGGGACCAGGCAGGCATAGGTCATGGCAGGCAGGAGGCAGGCAGGGCAGGCAGGCAGGCAGGTCAGATGCTCAAGCAGTGCTATGTTCAGGCTATTGTCATTGGCCAGCGCCAGCGAGGGCAGGCAGGCAGGGCAGGCAGGCAGGCAGGCAGGGCAGCAGGCTCAGGCATGAGACGGGCATGAGCATAGAATAGGGGTAAAAGTGTTTCACAGACAGGTTCATGTGTTCAGGACAGGTTCGGCATGATCGAGCCATGTCATAATGAGGCAGGAAGGCAAAGGCGAGAGCCTAGGCCGCAGATGCAGGAATGCATGAGGCAAAGAGAGCAGCAGCAGGCAGGAGAAGGCATTATTTTTCACATAGCAGGCTCAGGTCGCTCTCAGGCAACCGGCTGGCAGGCAGGCAGGCAGCAGGCATTGCAGAGCACAGCAGGCATGCAGCGCACGGAGCAGAAGCAGGGCAGGCTGAGCAAGGTCAAGGTAGGGCCACGGCAGCAGCAGGCATGTTCAGCGCATGATGCGAAGGTCTATGGCTAGCACGAACAAGGCAAGGTAGGAAGCAGCAGGAGGCAGCATGCAGGGCAGGCATTGCTACGGCAGGGTGCAGGACAGGTAGGCAGAGTCATGCACGGCAGGCAGGGCTAGTGTAGCAAAGCAGCACGGCACGTCACACAGGCTATAGGTCTACAGCTCAGTGCAGGCAGGCAGGCAGGCAGGCAGAGCAGGCATGCGAGGAGGACGGCAGCTTCATTAAATAACCTTTCATATCGTATGTTGCCTAATTCAATATTACTTAATATTAGATGATCATTACACATATGGGTTTATTCTAACAATTTGCTTTCTTTTTTTTCACAAAATTTTTATCAACTTCTTATTTTCCTATAGTATGCTAGTCACATATTATATATCATACACTTGCTATCTCATACTCAAAACGTATAAACCCCAGAGTTCAAGGAGTGCTACGGTGTTTTTTCAATTGGATACCTCTTCATCTATAATAAAAGGTTTTCGTGCAAACTAATTACGTTCACAACAAGGAGCATTAAAAAAACAACTGTTCCAAAAACAATATGTGTATAAAGAGAAATATTGTTATGCAGAAGGCAAGGCAGGCCGACAGGGTTAGTTCATTAAAATAACCAATATACGGTACCTGTGTTCTTAGAGTTAAACACTATTGTAGAGTTCAGGAATCACAATGTGTCTTATATTCCATAATTCTTTATCTTTACTCCAGTCAATTTATCCCAAAATTTTATCTCTTATAGCTGTGAGTTATAACCCTATCAAAAGAAATTCACATTGGAAAATCATAGGAGAAGCGACACGATTAAAGCGCTCAGAGTTTCAGTAGGTTATTTTATATGTTCCTCAAAGACTATTTATACCCGTCTGCATATTTTTCAATAAGATTTTTTGTTGTGACTATTTCGTAAAAATAGATCATTAATAGAGAGTGTACCCCAATAATAATTATTAGTAATAAAGTAATACTTTGTTATCGCAATAGGACAAGGCTCAATTGCAGGCAGGCAAGGACACGGCAGGGGAAGGCAGGAAGCAGGCAGGCAGGCAAGCTAGGCTCAAGGCAGGCAGGCAGGCAGGACAGTCTAAACACGCAGCTCTAGAGTGCAGATGGCAGTCCCTCAGGCAGGGCGAGAGCAAGGAGCGAGAAAGATAGCTAAGGCTCGCTTCCATTAAAATAATCACTGTATACTCGAGTGTCTTTTTACTATTTAAGTTCATACTAAGTGTTTATTTCACAATATAATATTAACTCTTTTTGTTATAATTTTACCTTTAACATAGTAAATAGCTACAAAGAATAGATCAATTGTCAACTGACTAACACAAAACAGTTACTAAACCCCAGAGATATACAAAATCAGGAAGCAACTCTCTTCAAGATACCTACTTGATTATAAAGGTGCTCTCTTCTTTATATATATTTTGTTCAAGACATGGGGATATTAAAAGGTAAGCTTTAGTCACATATATAAGAAGTTATTTGTTTGTTCGGGCAGAAGGGCAGGCAGGCAGGCAGCAGGCAGGTCAGGCGGCAGCAAGCATTCAGCAGCAGGCAGGCAGCAGCAGGCAGCAGGCAGGCAAGCAGGGAAGCAGGCAGGCAAGCAGCAGGCAGGCAGGCAGGCAGGCAGGCAGGCAGGCAGGCAGGGCAGGCAGGCAGGCAGCAGGCAGGGCAGGGCAGCAGGCAAGGCTGGTGTTAGCAGGTCTATGGCAGGTCTAGCATTGTTACATAGTGTCGACATGCCGAGCAGGCTCAGTGTCAGCAGGCCATGACGAAGCGCAAGACATAATGTGGGAAGGGGTAAGGCAGCAGTACGGCAGGCAGGTGCAGCAGCCACCGCCCAGCCAGGCAGGCAGGGCAGGCAGGCAGCAGCAGGCAGGTCAGGCAGGCATGCGAGGCAGGCGAAAATTATAGGCAGCAGGTCAGCAAAGCAGGCAGGAGCCAGCAAGGTCGGCAGGCAGGCAGGCAGGCAGGCAGGCAGGCAGCAGGAGGCAGGCAGGCAGCAGGCAAGATCATACAGTCTAGACAGGCCAAATGTCAGGCAGAGCAGGCATGTGCAGCAAGCAGCAGAGCAGGCAGTTAGCATAAGTGCTAGACGAGCAGAGCAGGCAGGCAGGTCCAAGAGCATAGGAGGACCAGGCAGTCAGGCCAGGTCACAGGCAGGCAGGTAGGCAGGCAGGCAGGCAGCAGTCAAATACCAAAGCAGCACCAGCAGAGAGCAATGGCAAGGCTACAAATGGTTCAGGACATAGGCAGTCATGTGGTCTAAGCAGCAGGCAGTGAGCACCTTAAGACAAGACAGCAGGCAGACTGACGCAGGACATGACAGGGTAGAAGTCATGAGAATGACAGCATGGCAGTGCAGTGCTACGCAAGCAGGCAGCGCATGCATAGCAGCAGCATAGAACACAGAGCCAATCATGAGGCAGTGTCAGGAAAGCACCCAGGATCATGGCAGAGTGCGAGTACAGCAGGCATGGTAGGGCAGAGCAAGAGTTGCCAGACAGGCAGCAGGCAAGGCATGCATGTCATGGCAGGGAGAGGCAGGCTAGGGCGCGGCAGGTCAGGACCCAGAAGGCGAGAGGCAGGAACAAAGCAGGACAGGCAGCAGGCAGGACAGAGCACGAATAGCTTATAAATTTGTATTGTATATAACAATTGAACTATTAACTACTTTTCGAATTTGCAATTAAATTAGTGTTAAGTTCATATCAAAGTGCTAGTCCTAATTCACTTTCTTTTTTTACCCTAGTTTACCTGTCTATAATAGTCTAATAAAATGGAAATTCATACCTATGTCATACTTTCTTAAAAAATAACGATTATAAAAATACCCTCCCAAGAGTATACATATATCATAAAGGTAAAATTATATTTCAAAAGAATACTTCTATAGATTTTTATAAGGTATTTATAGATCTGATTTCTGTGTTAAAATAAATAGAAGGAACGAATTAGAAAATTGTAGCAAAAAATAGATAAAAATAAAATGAAATTATTCCCCCAAATTTTGCAGGCAGGCAGGTAGATTCATTAATAATGAACCACATATCGATGTCTTTATTATATGACTATATTAGAGTTCATTTACAAAGTGTTTAAACTTAGTGTATAAACTTTATACTTTAACTTCATTTTTTCAATATTAATACTTTCTATAATAGCTATCAAATAGTAATTCACTGTATCACAAAAAATCGATATAACCTCCAGAGTTCAAATCAGGAGTTTTATTATTTCATATAGAGAAGCGTTAGTTTTTAAACGTTTATCTACTAAACATCTAAATAATGGGATATTAAAAATGTCCCAAATAAATATATAGAATATTATTTGATTATTCGCAGGAAGGCTCAGGCAGGCAGGCTAGCAGGCAGGCAGGCTCAAGGCAGGCAAGCAGTCTAAGGCAGGCTAGGCAGGAGGGCAGGCAGCAGGCAGCAGGCAAGCAGGAAGTGTTCTAGGCAGGCAGGCAGGCAGGATGGCAGTCAGGCAGGCAGGCTGGTCAGGCAGAGGCTCATATTTGCTCTCTAGGCAGGACATTTGCATGACAAGGTGTCAGGACAGCATAGAGCAAGGCAGGGTGCAAGCAGGAGGTTTCATTGTCAGGCAGGCAGGCAGGCAGGCAGGTCTATAGGTTTTTTATTTTCAGACAGGCAGGCAGGCAGCAGGAAGGCAGGCAGGCAGGCAGCAGGCAGCAGGCAGGCAGGTCAGGCAGCAGGCAGGCAGCCAGGCAGGCAGGCAGGTCAGGGCTAGGTAGTAAGTATAGTCAAGGCTAAGGTCAGGCAGGCAGGTCAGATTCATTGAAATAATCCACAATATCGATTTTATTAATATATTATTATTATAAGTTTCTATTATTTCTTTATACATACATACACTCACTTTTTTTATACCTTAATTTATAACCTTTCTATTAGCTATTCAATAATGGAAATTTCACTGTTATCACAAAACGTTTTAAAACTCCAGTGAAGTTCAAACTAGGAGTTATTTTAAGATAACCTCTCTAATTTAAAGGTGTTTTTTTATTGACTATTCGTAAAATGGGACTCCCATAAAATGTCCCAAAAATATATAAAAATATTTTTATTCGCAGGCAGGCAGGAGGAGGGCAAGCAGCTGAGTCCAAGCAGGCAGGTCAGGCATGGAATAAGGCAGGCAAGGCAGCAGGCAGGCAGGCAGGCAGGCAAGCAGGCAGGCAGTGCAGGCAGCAGCAGCGCAGGCAGTGTAGGCAGTGCAAGTATAATGATATAATGGCATAAAAGTGACAGGCATGGCAGGCAGGCAAGCAGTGCAGGGCAGGCAGCAGGCAGGCAGGCAGGCATAGCAGGCAGCATGCAGGCAGTGACTCATAGGCAATAGCAGCAGTGCAATGATAGTGCATGCAGTTCATATATTGAATAATATAAAACACCAGAGCGATTATTTATCAGTATATTCATATTAAAGTGTCGATAGTCAAGACAGTATATGTATTATCACAAATTTTACTCTATATATTTTAATTTACCCATATAGTTACCTTCCGTTATAAAGGCAAGCTTTCTTATAACACAATATTAGAAATTGCATCTGCATCACGAAAACGTATATAATACCTATGTAGTTCGAATGTGCAAGAAGTTTGCTTCTTATTTCTAAAAGATATCTTATGATTAAAGGTTTTGTATAATGACTATTCAGTCAAAAAAAATAAACATTTTATATTAAATAAAGCCAAATATAAATGTATAATATAAATAAAAATATGTTGTTATTCGAAGTGACATACAAAGCTCTCAGTTCATTAAAAAAATAAATCTCTACAAATTAAATACGGAATGTTCTAATTATTGATTAACTATTAGTTCATACAAAGTAGGAATTAGTTAATTATATTAATATGGTCTACTTCTTTTTTTCCATATATTACCTTTCTAATAATATGAACTATGCAAATAGAAATTCAACTGTATCACAAACATCAGAAATAAACCCCTAAGAGTTTTACAAAATCAGGAGTTTATTTCATAGATACCTCTTATTTATTTATAAGTTTTTGACTTATTCGTTAAAAGGGACAGTTATATAAAAAATGTCCCAATAAAATATTAATAAAAAATATTTGTTATTCGCAGGCAGGCAGCAGTAGCAGGCAGGCAGGTCAGCGGCCAGGCAGCAGGCAGCATGCAGGCAGAGCAGGCAGGCAGGTCAAAGCAGGCAGCTAGGCATAGGCATAGTGCAGCAGGCAGGCAGGCAGCAGGCAGGCAGTCAAGGTAGACATAGGACATAGGTCAGTTATCATTAAAATATATCAACATGATTCTCGATGTTCTTATATTACTATTTAAGTTACATACAAAGTTTGTTATTATCACTATATATTATACTTCTTTTTTCAAGATTTACCTTTTCTCATAATATAGCTTATTAAATCTCCACAAATATATTACGATATATCATCAATAATATATAATAACCCCAGAGTAACAAATCAGGAGTTTATTTATCTCAATGATTACCTCATCTGATTTAAAGTATTTATTATTATAATATTTTGTATTAATGGTAATATAATTAAAAATTGCTGAAAATAATATTAATTTAAGAATTATTTTGTTTCATTTCGCTAGCAGGCAAGCAGGCAGGCAGCAGGCAGGCATGCAGGCAGGCAGGCAGGCAGGCAGGCAGGCAGGCAGCAGGCTCAGTTCCAATGCTCATTGTGCATCAAAGTGGACAGGCAGGCAGAAAGGTCATGGCTCATATCAGAGCTATATCACAAGCAGTGCTCAAGAGCAGGAACATGCTCTGAGCAGGCAGGACGATAGTCAGTCAGGTTCATAACAAGGTCAATGTCAGTCGACAAGCAGTTTCATTTGAAAATAGACCACATATCTCTGTTTATTAATATAATTTATTAGTCATCTACAAGTCGTATGCCGATTACATAAATTTACTGTGAATGTCATAACTCTTCAACCATTTTACTTCTTTTTAGTTTCGAGTGTTAACCTTAATCTTAATAATTACGCAGTCTCTCCAAATGGAAATTTCACATTGAATTCTCATTACATACACTGCGAATATACTAACCCCATGTGACCTCTTCACAATTCACAAGTAGAGTTGTCGTTTATTGTTTTAGATAATTATCTCTATTTAGATAGGATAATGCTTTGTTGAGCGAACTCTTGATTTCTCGTGCTCATTGTAAACCTGGACAGAAATGTCTCCAACAATTGAATAATATATAGAGAAAATTCCACTTACTTTCTTTGTCATTTCCTGAAGCAGGCAGACATGTGCACCACACAAGGGCAGACAAGACCTACACGAGGGCAGGCAGGCAGGCAGTGCATTGAAATGTGAAGGCTCAGGCAGGCAGGCAGGCAGCAGGCAGTTGTACTTAATGCAGGCAGTTCACTCCACCGAAGAAACAAGGATAGGCAGGCAGGCATGATTGAAGCAGCCAGAACAGCGAACAACAGCCGATCTAGGAGGCAGGTTCAGCCACCGCCCAAGGTGTTATGTATTCTTTGGGCATGTTCATGAAATTTGATGGCCACTATCGATATGTATTGTATTATTATTTAAGCCTCATTACTTCAATTAACACACCGTAATAGTTTAATACAATACTTTGAATACTTCTTTATTTCCTCATTTAACACTTTCATATCAATAGCTATCAAATTTGAAATAATCACTGTATCACAAACGTTATAAACCCAGAGTTACAAATCAGGGAGATTTATTTTCAGATAACTCTCTATTTTAAAGGTTTTTTTTGACTTTATTCAATAAATGGGACAGTAAAAAAATAGTCCAAAAAAAAATATATAAAAAATAATTTGTTATTCGCATGCAGGCATGCAGGCGCAGAGCAGGAGGCAGGCAAGATATTTGTTATTCGCAGGCAAGCAGCAGGCAGGCAGGCAGGGCAGGCAGGCAGGCAGCAGGCAGGCAGGCAAGGCAGGCAGGCAGGCAGGCAGCCAAGGCGGCAGGCAGGAGGATACAACGCAGTTCATGAAAATAACCACATAATCGATTTTTATGATAATATTTAAGCGAAGGACATTACTATAAATTTCAACCAATTTTACTTCTTTTTTCACATTTACGTATTTCATAAATAGTATCAAAAAATTTGAAAATTCACTGTATCACAAAACGTATAAACCCAAGAGTTCAAAATCAGGAGTTATTTTAAAGATACCTCTATATTTAAAGGTTTTATTGGGACATTTTTCGTAAAAATGGACAGTAAAAATGTTTACT
>JABUQX010062519.1:0-27500 GCA_015478945.1 Trachelipus rathkii | reverse complement strand
AGGAAAGTACATCATGTCACCAGTTGACCTCGAGCAGCGTCGAAAGCCAAATTAAAGAAAGATATAAAAGAAGGGAATGAGGGAATGCAGATGAGCCATGAATGTGGCTCATGAGAAGTTTCAGATAGATTAAAAACATGAAAGAGTTATTGGGTGGTAGTTGGAGTGATCATCAGAGCGGCTACCCTTTTCAGGATTGGCTTCTAGCACTGACGAAATATTTTAAGTATAAGGCATAGAGAGTAGAATTTTTGACAAGGGGAGGCGCCAGTTTAGAGTACACTCTCTCAAAACGATGGGAAGGACCATGCCCATCATCTGCCACTAGGCCTTCTTGACGTCATCCCACGACCTCAGAATCATGCAGCGATCATGCTGTTAATCCAGGAAGAGATAGAAGAATCCTGAGAGAGAGGAGTAGGGAAGAGAAGAGGGAAATCGTCCAGATTAGAATTAGATGAAAAAAGGGATGCCGAGGAGATTTACCTTTTCATAGAAAAAGAGTAAGGCCATATAATGGTGGTTTGATTAAAGGTGATGGTGAAGGGAATTCCAAGGTAAAATATTGCCAAGGACAACAGAAAGATAAAATTGACGCTCCATTGCTAGAATATGTAAACGAACAATAACATACTAGTATCAATTTTTAACCAACACATCACGCCACAAAAACACAAGCCGCTTGAATATGAGAAGGAAGGGCAGATTTGAAAGGTTTAGCGATTTTTTGGCAACGAGACCAGACTTTTTTAATTGAAGGAGGGCGTAGGTGTGTCGCACTTTCTTTAAGTGAAAGTGCGCTTAGTCTGTCTAATAGTATAACACGTTATATATTTTTCATTGTATCAATATCATTTTTTTAAAACAGATTTTTCATTTTTTTTTCGTGTTACTACCACTAACGAGTACATTTCATCTTTCTGAATAATTAAAAGGAAAGAAACTAACAATATATAATAATTTATATAAGTATAGTATATAATGATATAATATATATTTTAAATATTTCTAATCATTGAAATTCTATATGCACTTATATTAGAGCTATTTACTGATATATATATATATATATATATACATATATATATATATTATATATATATATATATATTATACTATATATATATATATATATATATATATATATTATATATATATATATATATTATATATATATATTATATTATATATATATATATATATATAAGTATATATATAATATATATATATTTATATATATATATAATTACTTTCCGCGATCTTATTCATTTCTTGAAGATACATGAAATGCTTTAAATTTGTTAATGAACGAAATATCAAAAAACTATATTGATCAAGAAAAAAGTTATGAGGGTGCCAAATTTAAAATTTATAACATTTATATATAAAGGAAATTAAAAAAATAGCAACAACCGCCAATTTTTATGAGTGTTGCATGAAATTTTTAAAAATGATCTGAAAGGAAGGAAATACCTAAAATGGAAATCAAGAAATAATCCTGAAAATTTTTGTTCAGTCGCTTAGTTTGGTATTTATATTACATAATATGAAATATTATCATTTCTCAGGAATTTTATTCTTATTATAATGTCGTTTCTAGCAGTCGGGGTACTGGGGTGGTGTCCCCGGTAGATAAATGTTCGTGTTCCATAGATATAAAATATTTCGTCTTCACAATATTTTCATGGTCACTTCTCGAGTTTCATTTACGTATTTCTTCCTTTTCAGATCATTTTAAGCATTTCATGTAAGTTTCAACTTATCAACTCTCCTGCTTACACTAACACTTTCCAGTCTCTTTTAGCCAGTAGTTTGTAGAGTCACTTTCTTTATACTATCATTATTACAACAAAAAAAACATTGGTCTTCTGAACTCTCCGGTCGCATACCTCTTCCATTGAGAAGAGCTTGTGGGACACGCATTGCAACACAATCTTATCCTTTCTCTGTCCGATTCACTGACACTAGACTTAATCATATGCTCAATCTTACATGTACTCCTCCAGAATGAGCAAAAATAAACAACCATCAGTTTTGCAAAATTTACAAGAGATCCAAATTAATGATCAATATATCATTACACACTGGGTTTAAATGTGTATTTTTTTACCACCACTCACTGGCTGGGCCCTTTTCAAGAAGGGGGTAGAAAATAAAATAAGAAAAATACATAAATTCTCACCCAAATCTAAGCCTAATTCAAATTTCTTAAGTGAGTGCAGACTTGGGCGTTTTTAAAGAGAGGAAGATTAAATACAGTTTTAAAAACAAGAGGTAGCAGGGAGTTTCACAGAACAGAAGTGGCTGGGAAAGAGGAGGCCCCAAAACAAAAGAGCCTGGGATTTTCAATTCTCACGTATAACTCATGAAAGAGCAAGGTAATTCCTGTGCTACGTGGGCGACGTAATGGAGGTGTAATGCGAGCGGCCAAGACCCCAGAGCATCCGCCGTTGTAAAACCCTATAGAAAAGAGATAGTGTGCCAACGTCACGTCGCAGAGAGAGAGAGAGAGAGAGAGAGAGAGAGAGAGAGAGAGGAGAGGAGAGGAGAGAGAGAGAGAGAGAGAGAGAGAGAGAGAGAGAGAGAGAGAGAGAGAGAGAAGTCAAGAAAGTCTGAAAGTTAGGAGACGTTATTCGTCATTTTAGCTTTAGGACTCAAATTTATCCAATAGAAGGGGAGCCGTAGCCCCGCCAGATGTGAAAACAGTACCCAAAACAAGGGGGAATAGGGGCCTTATATAACTGGAATCGTTGTGCAGAGGAAAAAAATTCCCGCAACCTGAACAGAACTCCAATCTTCTTTGAGGCACCTGAGCAACCGTTGTGAAATGACGTTTCCAAGACAATTTTTTGTTTATGTTCAGACCAAGAATGTTTATGTTGCAGCAGGTGAAACCTTAGAGCAGTTGAAGGAAATAAGGAAAGTTGAAAGGTGTTTTGGAGAGGGAGATGTAAAGAAGTTGAGTTTTCCAAGAGTTGAATTTCACAAGGTTGCGGTGGCCCCACAGGGAAATCTCATCCAGATAGGCAAGAATAGAATCGGAAAGCTGAAGATGAGTGGCAACTCTAGATGCAAAATAGGAAGCAGATTTGAAATGACTGGAAGAATGGAGACTTGAGTCATCGGTATAAGAGAAAATAGAGTTAGAAATACAGCTGAAGAGATCGTTGATGAAAGGTAAGAGTAAAGTTGGAGATAAATAGAACCTCACGGAACATCACAATTGACAGGAAAGGAGGAAGAAACCTCTCCATCAACGAGTGCTGATATGGAGCGATCAAAGAGAAGCTTGACAAGAGTGACCAAAGAGAATTAGGAAACCCTATGGAAGGGAGCTTAGAGAGTAGTGATGCATGCTATACCCGGTCAAATGCTTTGATATGTCGAGCGCTACCACACAAGACTTCCCATAGTCCCTAAGGGCAGAAGACCATAAATCAGTTAGATAGGAAAGTACATCATGTCACCAGTTGACCTCGAGCAGCGTCGAAAGCCATATAAAAGAAAGATATAAAAGAAGGGAATGAGACTCCAGGTGATCCAGGAAATGAGAGTTAAGAAGAGTTTCAATATTTTAGATAAAAAACAAGTAAGAGTTATTGGGTGGTAGTTGGAGTGATCAGAGCGGCTACCCTTTTTCAGGATTGGCTTCTAGCACTGACGAAATATTTTAGTATTAAGGCATAGAGAGTAGATTTGAACTAGGAGAGGCGCAAGTTTAGAAGTACACTCTCTCAAAACATGGGAAGGAATGCCATCTCTGCCACTAGCCTTCCTGACGTTCATAGACCTCAGAATCCTATGCAGCCGATCATGCGTAATCACAGGAAGGGATATAAGAATCCTGAGAAGAGAGGGAGTAGGAAGAGGGATTCCGGAATCATCCAAGATAGAATTAGATGAAAAAAGGATGCCGAGGAGATTAACCTTTTCAGAAAAAGAGTAAGCCACAGATCCGTCAGAGTGAATAAGAGAAGGAAGGCAGATTTGGAAAGGTTTATAGCGATTTTTTGGCAAGAGACCAGAATTTTTTATTGAAAGGAGAGCCAAGTAGGTTGTCGCACTTTCTTTAAGTGAAAGTGCGCTTAGTTTGTCTATCTAATTAACACACGTTATATATTTTTCATTGTATCAATATCATTTTTAAGCACATTTATCATTTTTTTACGTGTTACTACCACTAACGAGTTGGACCTTTTTCAAGTAAGGGGAATAATAAAAGGAAAGAAACCCCACCCAATCCTATGCATAACGCAATTCCCTCAGGTGGGCATAGATGTGAGTCTTAAAGAGAAGGAGATTAAATACTGCAGGAAAAACAGATGATGGCAAGGAGTTTCATAGAATAGATTTGGGTGGAAAGAATGAGACACCACAACTACCAATCCTTGAGTTTCCAATACTCGCACAACATTCATATGAGAGCAAGAAATACCTTTTGATACGGGGGCGATGCAAAGGGAGGAATGAGAAAGGTGAACTCATTCGAGCACCTTCCGTTGTAATATCTATAGAAAAAAAATAGAGCGCCAATGTCACGACGCAGAGAAAGAGGATCAGTGGAGTTGAAAATAGGGGACAGTTTATTAGTCTCTTAGCCATATACTAAAAAATATCCAAATGGAGGGTGCAACCGGAATGTCCCCAAATATGAAAACAGTGCTCCATATAAGGGCGGATAAAACCCTTTGCAATCAGAAGAGACTCTCCAGCTTATTTTAGGCCACCTTAGCATCTGCTGTGAAATGAAGTTTCTAAGACAATTTGTTGCTCATGTTTAGTCCAAGAATGTTTCTGTTGTTCACAGGTGAGATATTAGAGCAGTCGAAGAAGGTAGGAAAGATGGGAGGAGTTTTTTGAATGTACGATATAAGTAAGTTGAGTTTTTAAGGAGATGAATTTCACAACATTGGTGTGACTCCACCAATAAATCCCTTCAAGAACGACAGAAATTGAATCAGAAAGCTGAAGATTTGAAATGAGTAAAAGAATTAAGAGTTGAGCCATTGCTGATGAAAAGTAAGAATAAAGTTGGAGAAAGAACAGAATCTCAAGGAACACCACATTTAGCTGCAAAGGAGGATGAGGTCGTTTCATCAACAAGAGCCGAAATGGAGATATCTGAAAGAAAATTAGACCTGAGTACGCAAAGAGAAGGAGGGAGCCCAAAGCAAGGTAGTTTAAAAAGTAGAGACGCGTGTAAAACCTGGTCAAAGGCCTTCGATATGTCAAAGGCATCCACACAATACTTCCCATAATCAAAAAGGGCTGTATACTATTGATCAGTGACATAGGAAAATATGTCACCAGTTGACTTAGTGCAATGAAATCTATACTGGTTGTCTGAAAGAAGGAAATGAGATTTCAGATGATCCTGAAAATTAGAGTTATGAAGAGTTTCAAATATTTTAGACACAATGCAATTTAGGGCAATAGGACGATAATTTAAAGGATCAGAGAGGCAACCTTTTTTTCGTGATCGTTTGAATATATGCGCTCTTCCAGAACTGACAAAAAGTTTGTATTAAGGCGTAGAGAGTAGAATTGAACGAGGATTGGAGTCAGCTCAGAAGCACTCTCCCTCAGAATAAAGAGAGTAATGCCATCCAGGTCACCAGACTTCCTAACATTCATAGAACTCAGGATCTCATGCACCCGATCATGCGTAGTGAAAGATAGATACGTGGGGCACCTAAGAAGAGAAGGGGTAGGATTAATTGGTTTCGGAATAGTACGGAATAGAGTTAAAGGGAAAAAAGTGGCCAAAGAGATCAGTGTTTTCATAAGGAATGTCGATAACAGAGCAGTGAAACTAAGAGGAGAAAAAGCAGATTTACAGAAGTTATTAAAGATGTTCTTGGGAAAAGGTCATAAATTTTTATCAGTTGAAGAACTAAGAAGTGCGGCGCACTTCTTTTTAGTAAAAGCACACTTAGCCAGTCGAATAACTTGTCTGATATGAAATAAGTTAGAATGATAGGAGAACGAGAGTTTGCCAACACCCGATAAGCGTTGTCTCACACTTGAATGACACGAGAAGAAGAGTCATCGAATCATGGATTTTGGGGAGAAAATAATTTACTTAAAGATGGAATAAACCTGCTCATCCCTTTGGTAATCATGGCCCCCGCCGTTTCAACGCTAGTTAGCAAAGAAGAGACGCAAGGGTCCCCAATTAGTCATATTAAAATGCCAGAAAGCACGCTTTGGAGAGGGTGGAGCTGCTGCAGATGAGGTGTTATACTTTTGATCTACAAGATTGTGATTAGAATTCCCGATAGGAGGTAAAATAGTGTAATTATAACGAGAAAGAGTAGTGGTGATGCATAAGTCAAGAGTATTTAATATATATGGTTAGGTAATCTGGAATATGTGTAGGTTTCCAAATCAGATGTTCCAGATCGTTATGTATATTGAATGTCTTAGCCTCATTCCCACCAGTATCAGTTTGAAAGCAGCCCAACCACTAAGTTTGGTGTACGTTGAAATCTTCTAAAAAGAAAACGTTATCATTTGTATGTAAAGATTTAACAGTCACGTTAGAGGTTGTAAGATATTCAAAAAGAACTAAAAATTTTCTACATAAAGTGTGCAGTAGCAGAAACACAAGGTAGTAGTAGTAGTAGTAGTAGTAGTAGTAGTAGTAGTAGAAGAAGTAGTAGTAGTAGTAGTAGTAGTAGTAGTAGTAGTAGTAGTAGTAGTAATAGTAGTAGTAGTATAAAGACAGATTTTGTCATAGAATACCAAAATTAAGAGTTTCAAGATTTCCGTAACGTGTTGCAAGAATGTTTATGTTTACATAGCGCGAACCCTACCTTTCAGGCTAAAAATGTAAAATAGATTTTAGTTACAGAATTTTAAGTTGCTGGAGAAAGAATCCCTGACTAGCTGTGTCACAGAAAGACGTAAAATAACTTTAGGATGAAAAGTAGAAAGTACACTTAGCACAATCGCCACGGACATTAACAAAGTCTATATAAAACCCACCCCTACGCTCATCCCCACATCCACCCCCTCACATCCCTTCCTCCCTTCCCCCTAAGCGACCTCGCCATTCACGAATGCAATATTCACTTACACAAACATACATCCAAGTAATACGTTAGTTACCCGGACAGGTAAAAGTTAAGCTCAAACCTAAGATTTTAAAATAAAGAAAAACTTAAAATTTATTATATTAAAAAGAAGAATAAAGAAACTATATAAACCAGAACTTGCTAAATTACGTATGTTATAAGCGATAAACTAAATTAAAGTGAAAAGCAGAGTAATAAAAGCTAACTATGACTATGAGTATCTACGTAGACGACCTAACAAAAAAAATAGAAAATTAAAACTAAAACATATTTTTCTTGTTTCAATACATATTTAAACCATAATAGTTAAAAATAATTAAAATAGGGGAGGACTTATTTCACATTTAATGCACAAAACTTAATAGGGAAAATAAATAAATAAACACTATGCACAACGCTCGATCCATGAGAACTCCGATTAACTATATCCTATCGCTACAGAATCTACACTATATTTATATGCCGGTAAGAGTGATAATCTTAAAGAGGTCTTATTTCCACCTCCAAAAAAAAAATTTTACTGTAAGAATTGTCTTGAAAAATAGCTTCTTTCCATTGTTCTCTGAATTGTTAAATGAATTTATTAATATTTGACGAATCTAGGAAATGACTAACGAAGTTTTCAGAATCATCTGGTAGTGAAATTATAAATGTGTAATACTCTCGGTATAGTAAATTATGAGTTAAAACTATAAAATCCTCCAGAATACACATGCCCATTATGTTTCTCAAGATTATCTTACCAGTTTGAGGAAATATTTTACCTGTATCATATAATTAAAATAGAGTCCATAAGCTGTATGTTCAAATATATCTGTATCTTTACACCTTTGTCATATGCTAACGTCCATAGAGTTTATATAACGGTTTTTAGAAATTTCAAAATAAGTCGCTTGCCATCTTTTTCTTCACTTCCGCTGATAGTGATTTCCATTGATTTAATATCTTATAAAAATTAGATTTTTCATCTTTTGCGTGTTGGCATATACAAAGTAATCCTTCGGAGTTCATGAAAACACATGGACTAGCAGAATAGCATAATTAAACACCACCTGTAAAATTTTCATATCGTTGGGTTTTCTTCAATAAATGAACGACAAATTACTTTTACGAATTTTAACTACCCACGAGACAATATCTTCTATAGTTGTATATCTGTTAAGACGTACCATGTTATCTGTACAACGCTCAACGTTATCTAAGCCTCGTTATAAGACACGTTTTCCTGTAAAAAACATCATGACCTGAGTTATAATGTCATTACATTATGAACAACTGATTAGTGTATATTAATCCATCACAGATTTAGGTTAATGACTTGGGAATCGCTAAGGAGATATTTCATCACTTTTACAGGTAAATCCAAAGTTCAGATGAGGAGGAGCAAAAGACTGCTACGTAAAGACCACCACCTAGTCAGACACTACAGTTTCTGCTACCTCTCTCTAACATAAAGATGGCTTATCCTATTTCTCTCAATGGGATAGAATTCTTGAACTTTTGAAATGAAATATCAAATGCGGTTCAATAACATTCTAATTTCAAAAAAAATAGGTTGCGAGCACTATTTTTATGTATCACTTCTGTCCCTAGTAAAAAGATACCATTCTTTAGTTTTCAAAACAAATAAGAGAGATTTTTAACGTGCTCGAAAGCTGAAAGGTAAATGGAGATCTATATTTATTAAAAAAAACTCAGCAAAGATGAAACTAGATCTTGTTTAGCGCCAGTTATTGAAAGTATACGCAATACTATGAATTTATCATCGTTGCTAGACATTATTTTAGATATGAAAAGAAAATATAACTTATAAGAGTTTACATTTACCAACTATAGATTTATGACAAGAGTTATAATCCAGATAAGTAGTTTCACAGAGTTGCGGCAAGAATTTGAATTAAAAAAAAACCAAGGCTGAAAATTTTGAAAATATGCTGATCGATGCTTATTAAATAACTTATAGAATTAATAAAGAATGAAGTTAAATTGGTTGCTGACGAGAAAATATTATAGAAGATTGAGATTTACTTATTTTAAAGACTATGGTATGTCCAAGTATTTAGGTCTATGTTCGATGACGACAAAGCTTCACATTAATGTGTAACTAATTTTACCCAATATATTGACTATAGCAAGATGATACACAAATACACACTAACTGGTAACTCTATCTTTCTTTACTTCAATTTTTTATTAAATATTTTAGATTTTGAAATCTTTGAAAAAAAAATTGTTAAAACCATATGGTGTTACAATTTCTACCAAGAAAAGTTCATTGAGATGTAGTTCAATTTCACGAAGGGATATACAACTATGATATACAATCCCTTCGATGTTTATCATTTCATAAAATTATAATCCTTGATGATTTGATGCATAGGAAGAAGGAGAATATATCTGAAACGTTCACCGTTTCCTTTCATCATCTAAATATTTCAGCGTTTTTTATAACTCAAAATATCTTTCATCAGAATAAGCATATTAGATGTATCTTTAAACACCAAAAGCGTAATCTTGTTTGTTCAAAGAAAGGATATCAGTCAAATCAATGTTGTGGCTACACAAAAATTTCCGACTCAGCGCAAATAATTTTTAAAATTAAATAAAGAAGTTACTTCTATACCCCATGATTATTTAGTCAGTGAACTTCAACCTTAAAATACATACAGAGTTCTGCTCCTTATGAATATCTTACCTTACCAAATTAAAACTGTCCAAATACCTGAAAAAATAGTACTCTGGTTGTAAATTATTTATCTCTTATAGAAAAAATTTAAAAACTGATAACTGCTGATTAACGTATGAAGACTTGAAATTCGTCCGATGTGTACGCGAAATCTCTAACAACTAATAAATAGGAATGATATTTTAAATAAGCATTAGAACGTAAAGATATGTCGTCACAGAAACATCATTAAAAACTCGCTCTTAATATAAAAAAAATTGAAAATAGAAAGAAATTATTACACTATTACAGAAACGAAGAGGAGTGTTCTTACCCTTGCTCTTTTTCGTTATTGGTCTCTTAATTTCTAAGTGGACTAAGCAATGATGAAGAAAGTAGTTGCTTAACCTTATGCCGACAATGGGAAGATGAAATGTAATACAGATCAACAACAACATCAACACCAACAACCAACAACCAACAACCAACAACCAACAACCAACAACCAACAACACCAACAACACCAACAACACCAACAACAACAACAACAACAGCAGTCCTTATCTTAGCCATATCAACAATTAAGCCAACAACAATCTCGCAGTTTATATGATCCAAAAGCTGAACGAATTAACAATTACGAGAAGGAAATGTGTCAAATATTAAAAATTTCAGTTAACGTTCACGGAAAAAATATCTTGCATCAAAAAGCAAAACAGAAAATAGTAGATTTAAAGAAATGTTTCAGCATGATTTATTAAGTAATTTGGTCATAACAGATTCAACTCGAACATCTGGACCTAAAAATGTAATAAAGGATGAAGGAGAAGATGATTTTAAACTTATACTGGAACAGAGCCTACCACCTAGTTTTAAATATAACTGTATTGCAAAATATAATATTTTAAAATGTAAAATTTCTTGGAACGATTTCGGGCAGATTTATTATTGATGAAGAACCTATTAATGGATCAAATATAGTGGATCTAATATCTGATTCCACGGGTAGTTGGCAGAAGGAACCTGTGATTGGTTGGGCAAAGATTTAAGTCGAACTTCATCCAGTTAATTTTCCCAGAATTTAATTCATACTTAACAAAGATTGGCTGATTTGGCCGATATCTCAGGGAACCTTAGATTGGATGCGAGTCCTTCAGGTACACCTCTGCCTCTTCGTTCAGGATAAATATAATAAGCCGCAACATACTACGCCCATCCCATCGAAGTTAATGAAAAACCACACATTTTTCCTAGATTGATCAAACCCTAATTTAAAAGTATTCCTGTTTGCTATTTTAAAAAACTTTTCATTTATTTAATGTGATTTTGTTTTTCAAAATGAAGTATTCCATGTAGATATATGGTTTTATATCCCTTATGGTATTATTGATATCTTTTTATATTTAGGGTCATTGTTCACCAAGGCGGCTAGGGAGGTGGTCGATAAATATTATTACAATGTTCGAGAACCTAATAGTTATAATGATTTTTCAAGATTTGTGGAATAATTTCCGTACATTGATTAAAAGAAATGAAAAATTATTTAGAAGAATAAAGGTTTGGAAATTAGATTTAACTGAAATGGTAAAATATAGTGCTTATAATGATGGGTATAAATATATTCTTACTACGATAGACGTCTACTCCCGATACTTGTAGGTAATGTTGAAAAGGTAGTAAGAACAATTAAAGAATGAATGATAGGTACTTCACGAAAATAAACACCTTTAAATAAATAAATATATTACAATAATGATAGGTTTTATCATAGAGCAATTAAGAACGCTCCACTAGAGATACTAAAGACAATACTCAAAGTCCAGACTAGTAAACGTAATGTAAAGATAATACGGGAATTAAAGTGGGTGCTTATGAGAGTGTCTAGGTCAGACAAAGGTTACAGGAAAGTAAGAAGCAAGATGGTCTAAGGAAATGTTTAAAGTAGACAATATTACAGATTTTCCTAGATATAGGTTAAAATTATAATATCTTGAAAATTTAGATGTTGAACAGATAAAAGAAGATTTATAAACAAGAAGTACAAAAAGTTAGGTTTCATAGAGTAATGTGAGTAAAAAAGAGTAAACATTAGGATCTAAATGAAAAGGTAAAAGAAAAGGATTTGGTAAAATTGGTAGGTTACCCTAACAAGTTCAATTAGTGCATAAAAGTCAGTTAAGTAAAGAAACGTTAATCTATCTACATTGAAAAAATAGAGAGTGAGGGTCAGATCTATTTAAACTGCCGTTCTCAGATTCCATGGATTCACATTCGATAATGAAGTGTCTGATTTAACAACTTAGTTAATAAACACTACCTACCTTGAACTTGAAATGTACGAAGTGGGATTATGCGAAATAATATAAGTT
Source organism: Trachelipus rathkii (assembly GCA_015478945.1). NCBI lineage: Eukaryota > Metazoa > Arthropoda > Malacostraca > Isopoda > Trachelipodidae > Trachelipus > Trachelipus rathkii. Next base: position 15,390 of record JABUQX010062519.1, on the reverse strand, counting down.
ACAAACATGGGCTCCGGCAGGATAAAATCTAGGTGGGGGCCAGATTTTTTTTTAATTCGAATTTCACACGGAAGCATAATATATCATCATCATCATCATCATCTTCATCATCATCATCATCTACCTTTTCTCCTTAAGACTGAGGGTAAGGTGTGTCCTGCATCGGAAAAGAAAAGCAGTAGAAGAATATGACAAAAGTCGAAAAGAAAGCCCAGCCTTACCTCCCCATCTGTATACCATTAATTAGTAAGAACTCGTCACAGTCAGAAAATCCACCCAAGAGCTTCACGGGACCGCGACGGATCCTCACTATGGTAAATCGTCAAGTGTAGGGTTCATCCCCTGGCCCAGGTGGGCCACAACCATACCCCCTCACAAAACCTCACCATTCTCTCCTATCATGCACCTTTCTTCTCGCCTCTGCCAAACTCACATTTCTCTCCTGCAGACATTCCTTTACTGACTCAATCCACTTTTTTTTCGGTCTCCAAGCCGGTTGGTTCCCAACACACTCACCACTATACATCCACTTAACCAACTGACTATCATTCATCCTTTCCACATGACCAAACCATCTCAACATACTTTCATTTATTCTCTCGTTTATCACCATTTCTTCACACCACACAACTCTCTAATACGTTCATTCCTCATTTTATCAATTCCTTCTCACACCTAGCACGCCCTAAGATTGTCCCTGAACACATTGAACTTTAGATCAATACTTTTATTCCAGACCAATAGTCTCACTACTATACAATAACACAGGTAAATACCCTCATGCAAGTCCCTAGCGCACTCCAGACAGTCCCTTTACATTCACCAACGATTTAATTGCAGCAGCCACCTTCCTGTCATTTCACAAACTTTCCTACTACATACTCTGCATCATCCGTTCCTCTCTCAACATAAATCCTAAATATTTAAATCACAGACACTTGTTCCAGCTGCTCACCATCTAACATAACTTCACCACTGAGACTATCCTCAACTCACAACCATAACCTTACTCTTATCTACGTTTACTTTCAAACCCTCCTTTTATTACACCTTGCCAAATCTCTCTACCATCCTCTCAAACTCTCTTCAGATTTCGCCACACACCACACAAAAATATCCGCATATAATAAGGTAGGGTACCCTCCACTCTCTCCATTCTCCAATCATTCTAACACCATTTCCTGCCACCCCCACCTCTTATTCTTTCATAACCCCATCCATATATAAATTGAATAACCAAGGAGACATAACAAGCATAATATATACTACACAAATTATATATATATAATATATATATAATTTATATATAATATATATATGATTAATATTATAATATATTATAATATATATATATATATATATATATATATAATATAATATATATATATATATATATATATAATATAATATATATATATATATATATATATAATATAATATATATATATATATATATATATAATATAATATATATATATATATATATATATATATATATATATATTATATATATATACGTATATATATATATATATATATATATATATAATATATATATATGATATATTATATATATATATATATATATATATATAATATATATATTATATAATATATATATATATATATATATATATATAGTATATATATAATCATATATATATATATATATATATATATATATATATATATATATATATATATAATATATATATATGTATATATATATAATATATATATATATATATATATATATATATATATATATTATATATATATAAATTTTATAATATATATATATATATATCTGGTGACATCCCACTTTCCATGTAGAATTCACCTCTTGTTGAATTAAATGAAACGCTGATTACCATACATCTTTATTCCTATCATATCCACATAAAATTCCAAAATAAAAAAAATCTGAAAAACCATAACTAAAAAAACCTGTAATAATAAAAAACAAAAGAAACATCAGAATAAATCAACTGATCTTTAAAAATAATAAGTTTACTAATTTTAATATCTTGATTGAAATTAATGTAGTGGTTACATTTTTAAATATCTTAAAATTTACAAGAATATTATAATCTAATTTTTACCAAGATAAAAACATTGATACAATATATTATTAATTACCATTAAAATATTTCTTTAATCATTGTTTAACATAATTTTAAAAGAATCTACATCTTTAACATGTTTAGGCAAAAATAATATATATATCCAAATTATAAAATAATTACATAAATAAATGAACTTTTCATTATCATTAATTATTAAAGGAATATAATTTTATTCAAGGAATCTAACAGAGTTTTAAATTATTACAAGTATTATTATTATTAATTATTATATTATTAATTATTATTATTATTATTATTTATTATTAATTATTATTATTATTATAATTATTATTATTATTATTATCATTATCATTATTAATTACCTATTCACTCGTCAATATTGCATTATTATTATATTATTGTTAGCATTATTTAAAGTAGAACAATATATGTCATTGCCATCAGTAATCATAATAACAATTATATTATAAATTATAATTAGATAGAAATTATTAATAACTTGGTTAATTAAAGTTAGTTATACAATAAATGTTACTGGTAATTACCTCTGCTCCTTGACCAAAACTCTCCAACAGCCTAGCTTCACATTTTGGCTGTAAATAATTTATTTCCCTGTCTTTTATATTATTGTTAATAATTAAAAAAAAATAAAGAAAAAATTAATATAATATATATTGATATATAACCATATATATATAATTCATTATACATATATTTATATACATTCAATATATATTAATGAATTTATTATTTATTAAGATATAATTCCCCAATTTAAAAGAAACTGATCTTTCTAATATTATTCGGAACTTCTAACTTCTATATTTCACTCCTCCCTGACTTCACTGCCTAACTAAATCCTAAGTTTAAAGACTTGTTATCCCAATGTCTTATCTGTCCCGACTGATCACGATCTAAGGTGGTAAGCTCTTATGAAACATTCTAAACCTCCATCTCCAAATTTTCCAACCCTCCAGTTATCTGTCTTTCTCTCTGTCTTCTCCCTGTCTTTTCTCTGTCTTTGGGGAGTATCAAAAAGAGGGGCTTCTTAGGGGATGGCAGATGAATCATTTCAAATGCGGGGTTCTCCTAAAACTTCTCATAGGGATCTTTCGGGGGGTATTGCGAAAAAGCATCGATATATGTTTTATGGCTCCTAAAGCAACAGAGTTTTAGATTTAAAGCAGTAAAAAGAGTTCCAATATATAAATAAGTTATGAAATGTTATTATATATTGGTGCCAGTTGAAACAGAAGTCAAAACAATCTAAGATTTTTTAAGTGCTTAATAGACTTAAAATAAAATTTAAGTCTTTTTTATGTCAATACTGATATTGCAACATTATCCCTGGCTCCAAGGAATTGACTAAATTAAACTGCACTTAAACATCTTAATTCAAAATCTTCAAAACTAAAATATAAATTTTTATCATGAAAACCTATGTTAGTTGAAGTTAAAGCTACTTTACTATTTGAATCAAATTTTAATCTGATTAGATAAATTAATCAATCAATAAATTCATTCTTTAATTAAAAAAAAATGGAGTTAAAGTTATTAACTAAATCTATTGGTCTTCTGGATCAATTTCATGAAATGTTAGTAAAAGAAAAGTTTTACATCACAATGCAAGATGGACAAAGGTTCACAGTACTAGGTTAACAAAGTTATACGAAGGCACATTTAAAAAACAAAACTTAACTAAATGCTTAACGGTCACATACAATACGTAACAAAAATAGGTTTGGGAATTATACACAAAGTAATTTGAGAAATATGTATATTATATAAGTTGCATTAGGTTTTATGCTCATTTAATTAGCTATGAGATATACTTATAACTACTTAACATATTTATATAAATATATCCTTGCTTTTTATCTTTTAAATTGGTTCATGTAATGAAGAAATGTAAAGTGTAATCCATGTTATTTTATTTGTTTATGTACGACAATTAATTACAGGCGTCCCCATATTCATAATCAAACAAGCCAACGTTCAAAGAATGGGTTTTGTAAAGTAATGTTTATCGGTCGGTGGGTATTAAAAGTTTACAAAATAACTTTTTATTTTATCCGATTTGGAACATATCAACGTTTTATCTAAAAATATTTTATTTAATGGTCGCCGTCTATTACGTTAAAATAATTAAAAAGTTTTTGGTTTGGGTTATTTTAATTCATTATAAATTAAAGTTGGGTACTAAAAAGATTATGTTTTAATTAAACGTCAATATTCAGCAATTGTAAAATTAATCTTATTTTAAAATTTACAAAAAAAAAATATGTTCCTGATTTTTTAAATTAAAAGTCCATTTTTTCGGAAAGTAAAAATGCTTAGACTAATAACTGAGGTACTTAGTGTATTCTTAAAGTTAACTTAAAAGATAACCTAAAACCCAGGATTTAAAAAGGATAAGAATAGAGGCAGAAAAATAATATAAATTTTAATTAGTTTTTTGATAATTATTTTGAAATATAAATTAAAAAAACTCTTAATTATTAATCAACATTCTGATTAATATAGCATATTATAGCATAAAGCTAATTCTTATTAAAACAAAATTAAAATAAATTCTGAGTAATGAAAAAATAAAAAAAAATTAATATTAAAATATTAACCAACTTTATAAGCATATATGGCTATTTTTTAAAAGTTAAAGTTAAAACAAAAAAAATGAAACCTAAAATATTTTTGTTAGGTAACTTTATAAATTAAAAAAAATAATTCTGAAATGTGTCTATTATATTTTATTATTAACAACAAATTACTTTAATTTTTAGTTTTTTATAGATTTCTTTATAAAATAATATATAAATTGAATAACGTTCCTAAAGTTTTCCGATTATTTATTTTGTTTCTTATTTTATTTGGACCCTGGGGGCCAAAAAAAAATCCGTTAAAAAATTCATAATAAAAAAATGTTAAGTTACGAAAAAATTTTAAATTTTCTGTAAGTATATTAACTAAGTAAACAGATGTAAATGTGGTAAAAGTTTTTTTATTCACGTAAAACATAAAATATTTACTTAAAATAGAAGTATTATAACTGTTATTTACAACATATTAAATATTTACAACATACTAATTAGTGTTAATTAGTATAACTCCATCATCTTGATGTCTTCTAACACAATTTTCATATAAATCCTGATGTTCATATAAATCCTGATGTTCAAATCATTTTTCATGTTCGGACCCTTAAGATTAATCATGAAGTTCTGATGAAGAATCTCTAATTCGATGATATCTTTCCAAATTTCCTGGTTACATTATGGAAATTTTTTTCTTTTCTTAAGCTGTTAGAACTTTCTATCTTATCTTTCAAAAGTTTTCAGATGAAAGTGGCCAAAATTCAACTTATTTCTTCTGTCTGATAGATGATAGAAATGATATGAAAAGACTTTTATGGTCCAAAGTTAAAAAGTTATAAACTTTTTATTTTAATTCTAGTAACTTTTGTCATCATGTAATTGCTAAGATGTAAGATGTAATTATGTTAACTAGAAATTGTTTCTAAATTATCAAAGATTTTATTTACAGCAAACTGAATAAAAATAATGGAATTTATTGGAAGATTGGAAAAGAAATGCTTCTTTAGCTTCTTGGACCAATTAACATTCCATTGTATTTTCTTAATATTAATAGGAACTATTTAAGTATATCACATGTCTTTTCATGATATATATTCTATCTGAATAATTATGTTCAAAGAACTAAGAACTAATTTCAAATGTTCTTTGATATGAGTTTAAGTAAATAGAAAACTCATTAATTTAATTCATTTATGTACATAACTACTTTTTATATTTCTTATATAATATAAAAAATATAAGCAGGTACTTCTGTTTCAGGTAATTGGTGAAATACCAATTCTTGTGAAAAAAAATTGCTATTTAATCTTCATTTTGTGGTTTTTTTCAGTCACTCAATTCTTCTTATTCTCAATATCTTCAATCTTCCACCTAAATTTCCATGTTTCTAATTTCAAATTCACAAGTCTATACTACTTCAGGTATTCAATCCCATATTTACAATTGTTTACAATTCTGAGGCAGTCTTTATGTACATTTTCTTGGTCAAAACCAAATATTTTATACATAAAGAGTTTCTAAGGACTCAAGAATAAAATTATATTTTTCTAAGAATTTCAGTAAGCCTGTAATCTTCCTAGAATCAAATTCTGTCTTCTGTTCTATATAATTTATTAATCTATTATTTTATCTAAACATTTTATTCATTAATAGATTTTTTCCTAAAGTTTTAACTTCCTTCTGTGTCTAGTTTCCCATCAAGAATAAGAAAAGAACAGTAAAGACACTTTCCATAGGCCTTTTTATTCTGACTGTCTCCCAATATTCTTTGTTGTAGTAGACACAATTTAAAAGTTGTCTGTTGACTCAATACAATTTTTCTTTCCTGTGGGATGAAGTGTGAGAATAGCGAATTGAACAATATAATGCTATCCTGCCTGCCTTTGCATTCTTATTTATGCCGGAAGCAAAATTGAAGTCTTACATTCATTTTGATTACATAATCAACATTTTACAGAATTGTCCCTTTGGGGTTCTTTTTTTCCCTAATTTAACAACTTGTAGTTTACTAACAGATGTAGGAACGAGAAAAACAATCCAATGTCTCTTTTAAACATTCACCTAAAATATGTGAAGTTTTGATTTATTTCTGCTAATTTCTTAAAAAATACGTAATGGGTCTTTCCTACATCTGTAATCGATTCCTGTAAATATGTATGATCCTTATCTTATACATTAATAGTCGATCTTAAAAATAAAATATGTATGGTTCTTACCATATAAAATATATTTTCTTATATAAAAATACATAAAAAGATAATTCTTGTAATATGTATGGTTCTTTACCATACTACCAAATACCTTGGACTTGGCATACCCGGCATTCTTGAATCTTTTGATCAACAATTGACACCGGATGTTTTTCTTTTAAAAATAATATTTACCGTTATTACTTTATCGTAGGATTTAAAGGAGGACTAATTTTCAATATGGTGATTTATTTTTTATTAACTAACGTATTAACTATCTTATTTTATTTATTTTCCCTGATACCTTATATTTCATGTGTTATTATTTTTTTTCTGATAAATTATATATATATTAACGTTTAACTGTAGTAGTTACAATTATTATTATATGTGTTTTTAGTGTTACGGTAACTAGATTCCATTTCTTTCTTGCTGCTCCAATGATTCTTATAAATCAATTTTCATTACAACTCCTTACATTTTCTGATATTTGATAGAAGAAGGTCTGAGATAAAAATTCTTTTTGGAGTCAGATTTAAAACTTAATAACTGTGATCTTTTTTTATAATTTCCTTTCCTATCTGCAATAAATTTAAACAGTTACGTTAACGTTTTGACTCATAAATTTTATAATATACATAACTTTTATGTATTATTTGGTGCTTATTTTGTAGCTTATGTAAGACTTTGCTTGGGTGTACTCCTATTTTATGTCATTGCCAAGATAAAAGTAAAAAACTTGCCAAGATAAAATCTTGGCAGGAAAACCTGTTAATGAGCTTGCAAAACATTCTTAACTCTATCCTTTTATAAAGATTATTCGGTATATTCAACACAAGTGGTTTAAACACACTTCTTATGACCATTATGTCACTAATTATTTCAAAACAGAGTTCTTGATTTCCCTTGGTTACTGTAATTTTTTTCAATGCCTAAAGAGGCTTTCTTTAAAATTAAAAGAAAGTCTTCATTACTTTCTTTGTTTTATCTACGAGTTCTCAAAAGTAGAAGCCAACGGTAAATATTCCTTTGTAAAGTATGCTAACTTTACAATTCCTGAATGATTGCTAGAACTCCTTGGTGAATAACCGGTTATCCTTCCAATCCTATGGAATTCCTGGTCATTACTGAGTTCTGGAAATATTAGGATTCTCTGTCCTTTTTCCACGGATGAGTCTCGAATTATTCTGTATCTGTTCTTTAACAGAATTATTAAAAAGTTTCGTTCCCATCTAGTTGTCTAAATTGTCACACTTCTGACCAGTAACTAACCTTTTCTTAGCTAGTATTTATAAAAGAACCTTTCTGTTCTTTATGTACCCCTATCTTCTCTTAACAGGAATAGGCCTTCTTGGCTTTTCATTTTAACTTTAAATAAAGTGTCCAGTTCATTCAAAGTAAACTTCGATCTTCTTAATCTGGGGTCAAAGTTGTTTAAAAACTTTTACAACTGGAAAAAACTCACTTTAAATTGTTAAACAAACTGTACAATGTTAATAAAGTTCTTGAAAGCTATCTGGGAAGAGGTTTCCTATTTTAAAAGGTTGTCCATTCCTTCCTTTACAGGTTATCTTCCTTAAAGGATTAAAGATATCTTTTTATTCTACACTGATAATGTCGGATTATATTTTTATTATCAGATCTTTTCTGATAGTGAAATCTTTTTGAAATCTTAAACCATATCTATTCTTTACCTTGGAACACGTGTTTTAAAAAACATGACAATATATACAACCTAAAAAATAGAATAAAAATTCTATCCTATACCTATATAAAGCCGCAGGAATAAAATAGTACGTTCGTTAATAACAATTTGAATATAAATTCATTAAATAAATAAACACCCTTTTCACCCTTGCGGCACGATGGGTCTTCTGCAATGTTCTTTTCTGAAGAAAAATTGATATAAAGTTCCAAAGAATAGGTTTCCTCATTTTCTGATAATAGTATGACTATTTTAAGTATTTATAACATTTTCAAAATGTCCGTTTTATTCCCATGCTCTTCTAAAAACTTTTGTATTATGAGAATAAAAAAATTAAGAGGATAAAGTTATTAAGATATCAGCTTTGGTATCTTTAAAGTTCATCTATGATTTGAGCATTTGCTAAATCCTTTGTTAAATTAGTGCTACATAATGTCTGGTAATTTTCAAACAAAAGACTGGTTTAGTCTAAATTTATTCCTATAAGTAAGGAAATAAATAAAATCCTCGAAATATATTTCGGTCCCTAAATAGTAATTATCTTTATTCCATTTTAAAATTTTCTAGAATAAAATGTTATTCTAGTATTCTAGCTAGATTTAATGAATGTCAATTTAAATCTAAGTGCTTCATATTCTTTTCTAATACTGAAGCAGTAATTAACTTCTTTATCTGAAACCTTCATTTATATCAATACTTAAATTGGCTTTGGTAATCTCTTCTTCTTAAGAGTTTATTTTTGAAAAAATATCCTTTTCTTCTTGATATTTGGTTCATTCCTAGAAAGTCTCTTTCTCATAAAAATTTTTAAGATTCATTAATTTTAAGTTTCTCCGGCCAATTTTCAGGAAATAAAAGAATTCTGGGAAGTAATCTGTTCTCCTTGGCTGTCTGTTGAATGAAGACAATATTCTCTTTAATTTTCCCCCGTAAGTTGGATCTGGGTAACATATCAATTTTTACCTTACTCCAATCTCAAACTAAGCTTATAAATTCCTGAACTTCAATTTTAAACTCTAATTTTCTGTTTTTATGAATATATATATATATGATGTTTAAATTATAATATATATAAATTATTAATATTGTTTAATATGGTTAAAATTTACAAAACACTTGAAGCGAAAACAGCAATTTTCGAAATTTTTGATTTTCTACGTGATTTGCTTCTAAGTCCGTCATTTTTTCCCGTATGAATTTTATAAATTTTACTATGAATTGTTAAAGCCTGTATTATATACATATATAATATAATATATACATTGTGATTTTATTGTAAGAAGTTGGTTTTCATGGAGCTATCAGTGTGAGCATTTAACATTTGACAATTCCTCCGAAATCCAAATTTTATGTTTACTCTCTCTCTTTTTCAATGATCCTTCTTGATCAAAGAAAAAATAATTTTATTAAATCTTTTAATGAAGTATTCTCAATCTTTTTCATAAATTTAAATCTAAAGAAATCTATTAAAGAATGGATAACTATCGATCTGTTATGACCATCTTCTTTTCTTCAAAAATGTTACCGCTTTTTCATCAACACTATTTTTTATCACCTTAAGTAAAATTAGGTGAGTTTCTTTGCTGTAATTGTACTATTATTCTATCTTTTGGCATAAGAAGAGGTCTATCCACTCTAATTATCTAAAGATTCATATATTCATTAACAGTCGTGGGGGGAGATGTGTCCCCATCTTGTTCTTCCCCAAATATTTCAATAACCATAGTAATGTCTTCTGGTTCTTCTTCTATTTCTATTATAATAGGTGTTAAAATAGAAGGAAAGTAGTCCAACACTTGAACATCTGTATGATCAAAACCACCGGGATATTCTTCCCTATTTGGATCCGGACTATTGTTATTTATAGAATGGTCTGAAGAATTCATTAAAAGTCTCTCTTCAATAATCCTTCTTTCTATGTTATCCTATAAATGTTGTGTTCGTTTCCTAAATCCTTCCGGAAGAAAATATCACTATCTGTGTCTTCCCAACCTACTGCTCTATACTCTGTTAATAATATTCCTGGTAATTCATATATACTCAGCCAGAAGGCAAGTTTTAAGATATTACGTGTGCTCATTTTCAAGGGAGCTCATTTTCTCTGAGCCTTCTGAATAAAGGATTAACTAAAGGGTTCATGGAGAGTTCATTATCAAGAGGATCCTTCCATATAATGAATTCAAGAATCGTTTGGGCGTTTGTCTGGTCCCCAATAGACAAACCTATGTATTCATAATTGTATGGAGTCCTTCTAGCTCTCTCAGAAGAAGTATCGTTTTCTTCTAATGCAATTATTAGTACAATAATCGTGATCTATCATATGTCGATCAAAAACTACTATCTGTTGATCATGTTCTTCTATCTGATGATGATCATTGTTAATAAATTCTGTTGGGGGTTCTTGATTCTCATTATCATTGTTGGGAGCGTCATTTTCATTAGAAATACCCATGATGTGATCTATAACTTCTGGTTCTTCTAACCATGCCATTAAAGACGCATCTTCCTCGGAAGGTTCCCATTCTAACAGGGATAAAGTGTCTATTGAACAATCCCATTCTTCTATGATGACATTATCCAAATCTTCTTCATAATCAAGATCTGAAAGAACCATATCAATATACCAACCAAAGTTATTATAATCTATTGGTGGTAATTCTGAAGGAATATCTTGCATACGATAAACAATAAAATTATTTACAGAAGGATATATGTCTCTATGACATTCTGTAGAAATATAACCTAGGTCTTCTACTGTGGGAACAGTTTCATTGTTTATCCAAGGCACAGTAGGCATTCTATATCGATATTGTTCTTCAATAACAATATCTTCATTGTTTCTGTGGCTAGAAAGAGTTCTTGTTTGCTCCTAAATTCGGTTCGGTATCCAGCCAAATATAGCACGCTAAAGCTTCCTCAATATTTTGTATATAAAGGAACGATTTGTTTGCAAAAACCCTTCGTCTTCTTCTTTTATCTTCTCTTTCCTCTCATTGTGATGAGCTATTTTGTTGTAGTTATAAATCTATTAGATGAAAGAGGAAATAAAATATTCCTATTTATTTAAAAATTAAAATTCAAAGTTCAAAGTCCATCTAAATGTTTCTGATGAATTCATTCTTCATTCTTTAATATTAAAAACTATCCAAAGAAGTTTTCTAAACTTAAGAAACTAATTAAAAACTATTCCTTTAAAAATTATTCACAAATTTTTTTTTTCAAAGTTTTTTTAGATTTTCCCTAATGACTTGTTAAAGTAACTTTTCAAGTATTTTCCAGTCCACTAATAAATTGTCAACAAATTTTTCAAAGTTTATAGCATTTTTCTACCACTATTAAGCAACTTTGTCTAAGTCGTTGCAGTGACTGTCATACTGACTGCTTTTCAAGAAGGTAGGCCAGCGTGTACACCAAAAAAAATATAAAAGCCATGGCAAGTCTTTTCTTAAATTAATTTAAATAATAAATGTTCAATTTTAATTCACTTATTTTAATTACTTTAATTACTATTGTTAATTAAAATCGGTAATAATTAATACAATTAAATTCTGTCTTAAATTTATTAAAAACTTTTTTAAACATATTGTTGTTATTATACTTTTCTAAGTTTCACAAAAATGGGAACTGTGTTCTCTTTCCTATTAGAAAAAAAATATTTATTACAGAACGAAAATAATTTTCACTAAATTTTCTATGTTCATTTTTGATTGAATATTAAATCACATTATTGTCTCCAATAAAAAAATATTAATTAAACTTTTAATCAAGCTTTAATATATTTTCTAATATAAATAGTAATGTAAGCTTTTTTTTAACAACAAACAAAAAATATAAATGATTTGTTTCCTGCACGATTGTTCACAAGAATCTACTATTTAGTTCAACAACATATATAAAAAAATAGAATATAGAATATTTTCATGTTCTGAATTTGCAATATGTTCTAAAAATGTTCCTCAAAATGTGAACTTTTAACTCTAGTCTGTTTCTAAGTTCTTGGTTCCCTTCAGGTGAATATGACTCTAGGCTGTCTTAGTCCTTTGTTCTTCTTTGACTATTTGTTCCTTATTGTCAAGGTTACAACCCTTTATTTTTATAAAATATTTCACTAAAATATTTTCTAAGTTTTGAATCAATCAGTCTATGCATCTGATCTCTTCCAAATTCTGTTATAATAAAAACTTTTCTGAAAGTCTTGTGTTCTCTTGGAACAATGTCTGTAAATTTTTGTTCCATATTAGAACGGTTAAAAGAATTCTCTATTCTTATGTTTCTGGAGAACATGTTCTCATAATGACCTGTGTTCTATTGTGACTGTGTCTCTGGAACACAATATTGTGTTTGGGGCAAGGGTCGAAATAGACCATTTCTTGTTCCTATGACCTTCTAACTTGTTCTGATGACCTTTTAACTTGTTCTGATTGACCTTTTTAACTTGTTCTTTTTTCTATAAGGTCCTTTCTAATAATTGTTACTTTTATATTAATTACAACACCAAGGTTAATGTGAAAAACTTTATATTTTTATATGTAAAAAACACAAAAAAAAAAATATCAAACTTTGGCACTTTTTAGCCCACAATTAAAAAAACCGAAAATATTTGGATTTCCTACTTTTCCAAATTTTCTACGGATAAAGGGTTATTTCCCTTTTTGTTTTTACGATTTTCAGAAAAATAATTTTTTAACGGTCGAGGGTCATTTCTCTAATTTTTTGGTTTTGTTTTTACTATTTTCATAAAACATATTTTTTGATATATATTCGATTCACTATATATATAATACATGATCAAAAATCAAAAAAAAAATAAATACTGGTTAAAAATTAATAAATGCAAAAAATCAATTAAGACTCAGGATCGAAAAAGAAAATTAAACAAAAACAAAACAAGACAACTCAAAACAACACAAACATAATTAGTATTTTGTGGAATGTTTGTTGGCGGAAAGCAGTTGAAAGCTTTGCAAAAAAACGACTAAACTTGGCACTAAAATTTCAAGTTCAATATTTTTATCGGTCATGTTATATCAAAAGTCAAGCTTAGGATGTCTTTGTTTATTTCCGCATTCAGCGTCTTTTCCCTCTTACTATTTTCCTCCCACAATTTCTCATTCAAGTTTTTAGTGAGTGAATGAGTATACTATATTTACGATATTCACTATTTGCTGACGTTTTTGAAATTGAACTTCATTCAACTATAAAAGTAAATAGAGGCCTTCCCTGACACACACAGTTTTCTTATTCTTCCCTTTCTTCACAATACTGTTTATTATGTGCGACTTTCCTAATTTTTAACTAACTCTAAGTTACGCGTAATTTTTATAATTAGGAGCCGGTTTTTCTAAAAATGATTCTCTAACTTTTATATTATCATTTAGTAACATAAAAAAATTTTAATAGTTCTAATCTAATTAAAATTATTTTAACCTGTTAATTGCAAATTTCTTATTGTATTCTCAATAGTTCTAATTCTTCCTCGTCCGAGAAAAATGCCATTACTAATTTTTTGTAGTATTTTTCTGATAATTTTGCCTTTAACAAAAACAAAAAAAAAAACATACAATAATAATGTCATTAATCAAAATTTAATTTAATATAATCTTTATATATTACAAATGTTTCTAAAATTTTTATTATTTTCACTCTCTATATTAAGTAGCTCTTTTCTAATAGCTATAATGGAGAATTTTTTCCTTCTGTCACCCATTTGTTTTGTACTTTTTGGAAAACACTAACATATATGTTTTCATTTAAATTTTAACACCTTTGTGTTGAAATTTGCACAAGCTGAAATATACTATATATAATAAAACCCAAAGGTGTCATTATATTGCATACCGTCTTGTGCATAATTTCCTATCTAATTTAAATTTTAGTGTAAGTGTATTATTTTGTATATAAAATACATTTCTCTTTGTATGTACGTACTTTACCTTTTACGTAAACAGAGAAGTTTTGGTCGAAATTCAATGGAATTTCCCTTCTATTGGACACAGAGGTTTCATCTTTTGGATAGACAGGACACAAGGTTATATGGTAAGTGTTTGGCCTTGTGTGTCTCAAGAGATTCCAAGATTGCGAATTGGTCAAATATCCTTCGTCTCCTCTTTCGGAGCTCATGCGAAGATGGTAGTAACCACTACAGAAAAACAATATCCTTCGTCTCCTCTTTCGGAGCTCATGCGAAGGTGGTAGTAGCCACTACAGAGAAAACAATATCCTTCGTCTCCTCTTCCGGAGCTCATGCGAAGGTGGTAGTAGCCACTACAAAGAAATGCACAGAGGTGATAATGACCATATCCATCCTGGCAAGGTCGCCAGTCTGGTGACATCCCACTTTCCATGTAGAATTCACCTCTTGTTGAATTAAATGAAACGCTGATTACCATACATCTTTATTCCTATCATATCCATAAATAACACATAAAAAAAACATAGCTGAAAAACCCATAACTAAAAAAACCTGTAATAATAAAAACAAGAAAATTAACATTTATCAATGATCTTTCATGAATAATAAGTTAATTTAATTTTAACTAAGCTTGATTGAAAATTGAGAAGTGTACACTTTTTCAACGTTTATCTAAAATTGTTACAAGAATATTTATAATCTATATTTTACCAAGATAAAACATTGATTACAATATGTAATTATTAATTACCTTAAAATATTATTTAATCATTGTTTACATAATTTAAAAATGGAATCTTACATCTTAACATGTTTAGGAAATAATATATTATATTCAAATATAAATAATTACATTAAATATTAAATTGATTTTCATTTAATCATTAAGTTATTAAGATATAATATT
>JABUQX010062518.1:0-19853 GCA_015478945.1 Trachelipus rathkii | reverse complement strand
TAAGTAAACCTGAAAGATAGAAGTTTATTTATTTTCACACTTCAGACTGGTCTCGTTAATGTAGTTACTTACGTGATTGATTACAATATTGAGAATTTAACGATATCAAAAGCGGCTCTAAAATAGAATAATACACCTTATTCCCCACGATGGAAAGAGTATTAGATAAGTATTGTAGCGAAAAGCAACACCGATTATTCATTTACATTTTTTTGTTAATGTGACCCTTCAAAGATGGTTAACGGCCGGAGTGTTAGCGTATGTTCTACAGCGACTTGTAGAACACCAGTATTTGAAAACACTAAGGCGTCAGTTACTAAGAGTGATACATTTTCCATAAAGATTACAGAGTTATAAGTTTTCTAGTGTACACTATATACCTATGAATAATTTCCCAATTAAGAACCATAAGAGTGTATCTATAAGGATGTCGCAAGGACCCTTACCCATTCACACGTGTTACAGCTGTGTGTAAAGTGCAATTACGAAGAAGCTCGATAGGTAAAGAATCTAACTACGTAAATAAAGTATTCTGTGAAACAATAAGGCATGTCTACCGACGGAATCATTTTCATTAAACGCTACCTTTCTCGGCAATCTTATGGAATCTACATCCTTGCTAATAAAAATATCAGACTATACACCCCATTATTGAACCCTATAACTTTTTAGCGAAGAATGTATGAAGCCAGGACTAAGTGAATAATTTCTTGACGCATCTGTTTGAGAATATTTCAGAGCTCCCCTTCGCATTTATAATATTTAAAGCGTTTGAACATGTTTAAAAATGTAATTAAAATTGAACTTTTTATATGAGAGGTGTTACTAAAGGAGACTGAAAAAATATTTCTATTGAAAAATATTCATAAAGTCGAGGGTCTTTACCAAATCGGTTACTGATGCGTCATGGCCTTAACAAAATATTTGAAACAGTCATTATGTAAATGCATTATAGTATTCTTGTTAATAAAAACCGTTACGGAAGATAAACCGTATTTAATTACCTTAAATCTCAAACTCACGTTGAACCTGAACGAAGACAGTTTATTTATTTTCCATTCTTCAGCCTTGGTTTGAAATGTAAATTAACATCACATGCAAGACTCAATATTGAGAACATACGATATTCAACCATCTCTAAGGATCTAATACGTTTTATACAACGACTGGAAGAGTATGTCCAAAACAAATGACGCCGAGGTTCATCATACATGTTTTGCTATGCATTGCCTTCTAAGATGTTTTCAAGAATCCTGGGATGGCCTATGTTTATACAGAAATTATAGACCATCAGTATGTTAGGAATACTAAAGCCTTTTTGTTAAGAGTAGTTCATTTCCTAAAGGTAAAAGTTATAAGCTTTCCTAATGTTCCCTACTTACCGTTGAGGAAGACCCAACTGAGTTCGATCGTATTTATATAGGAGACGTGGAAGGTAATCCATACCCATTCACGATTGGAACAGCAGTGTGTAAAGTACACATTTAAAGGAGTCTAACTGTAAATAATTAATAATAATGGAAAGAGAACGAGTCTTCAGGGGCTCAAAGAATGCAGAGGGGATTTGGTTAAGGTGGATTTTTTGCTTCGCTTGTTCAGACATGCTATCCCTTTGTTTAAATCAGGAGCAAGATACTCGTTCAAAAATTCAGTAGGACAGGTATAGATTACTTTCCAGGATATTATGGGCGTATTCGCCCTCGAAACAGCTGTAAACGGCTCGACTAGCGATGCTCTGATGAAATGTTTAGGTGCTGTAAAACGAAAATACGCCGTAGTATGACTGGTTTAAGGGTAGGTTTCGCCGTAAAAAAAACCTTATAAAGAGGAATAGGAAAGGACCACTAAAGAAAAAGTTTTTTGATGTGTTTTGCCCTTTAATAACGATGATAAGTGGTAACTTTTTTACATAAACCGTGACAACCCTGTAACTATTTCGTATATAAGGAATGTTAAAACAAATCCTCACCTCATTATACGTCCGGCGATTGTACCGGCAAGATGCATTTTCACCCCTCTAGTTTAGACTGTTGTAAGAGTGAATTGGATCTCTTATCAGTGAACCCTACACCACAGATCAGTGTGATTGAATCCAACTTTATTAGTATTAATCCCGTTCATCACATCACAAATTACAGATTGTTAACTATCGAATTTCAATATCCGCCTGGCTACTGTCTGACCAAATATTCTTGACCCTTCGAATGTGTTTTTAGCTCATCTGAAGGACAAGTAGTAAACGAAGCATGAGTTCAGATCTCACAGGAATCATACATTTAGTATCTCCCCGCAAGACAAATTTCCTTATGCGTGTTTTTATCAACTCTTGAGGTGTTTTTAAATGAAAATCTCTAGGAGCATCAGCTGGAAGTTATCCTTATCGAGTTATATTGAAACTTTACTTAAATTATCTCAATTTGCGAAGGACCCCCATCTCAATCTGTGGATATAACAATTAAAAGATGGGTAGTGAACATAGACCAAGCTGCTAAGTCTTTAATAATAAACACGTATTAATTATGACGTGATTAACGGCATATTCTCTCAGGAAAGACTTATTCTGACCATCAGTGGACACCCGGCCATCAGGTTAAACTAGATCTACCGACACTGAATTTTGCTCTTGTTAAAAGCGCTGTTTTAGCACAACTACAGCACCAAAACCTATCTTTAATTACTGGATGCTTATCTTTATATACGTAAAGTGAAAATTATCTCCCATTAAACATATGGAAATAGAGAATCTCTTTTGACCTGATGCAGCAAATTTCCATCTAAGGGAATTTGAGCTAAAAATTTTTAACTTTTACCCAAGGATTATCGAGTATATAATATACTAACATCGTCAATGGTAACTTACCTCAGAAGTAATAATAGGAATTGTAGAACACGTTGCTTATTCTGGAAACTATGGAAAGTCTGAATTTAAATTTACCCATTTCGGACTTAGAGGATATTACAGTTTACAACCCGTGAATGCGTCAACCATACAGCGGGATTAGAGATGATATAATGAAGGACTCACATTCTTCAATGTTCGCACGTCCTTTTACCGATTTAATTTGCCAATATTGTATTTGCAGCGATAACAGGATACAGGTGTTGATCTCTAAGACTTATGCTGAAAAGAGTAATTTTTATGCATACGATCTCACTGCTGATCTTTCATTTGTAATGCTTATCATCTCAATATTCTAAGAAAAGGAACATTAGGGTTCAGTCTCAAATTTTGCACAAAGCCTGACACCCTCAATCTCAGTTCTGGTGTGATCTGGAACATCCTCAAATCATTGAGATGACGGAGTACGAAATATAATCTTGAATTCTAATGATGAATGAAGAAGGAAATATTAAACGCCTTCGAAAACGAAAGACAATAGTGTTAATCGCCTGTAATGAACTCGGTCTGTGAAATTGGATACCGACTCTTGTCTTATCTTCAACACTTCTCTATGGCTGTGTCGAGCAATGGACATTGGATAACCGTGTATAAGAATAAAAAAATGTTGTATATTTCCTGGGACTCTCTGCATCTTTAGATTTTATGTTTAGTTATCATCATAATGTAACATCTTTTTTAAAATATAATAATGTTCAATATTTAGACCTTATGTTTTCCCTGTACAACCTTTCAGGTCTAATTTCTGTGGTGTATACTGTATTTATTTTCATTATAAGTTTATTTAAAATAATGTTTTCTTTTATAAACTTGTAAAATTATGTTCTTACTTCAGTACTGGGATAATTTACGTAAACTATTTTTATAAAGCTTTTAAAATAACAAACTTGTTTTCTTTTCCTGCTTTTATCCAAAAGAACTTATTTATTACTAAAGAAAAATATGATGATTAGAATCAATAGATCAATAGCATCAATAGATCAATTAGCCAGGGTGGGGGGTGGTGGGGAGGGCAGTTTTGATTTACTGAATTTACTGAATTTACTGACTTCAGGTGTAAAACAATTAACAATTTTAATTAAAAAAATTATGACATTGTGAATTCAAAGATCAATACGATTAATAGATCAATGGAATCGGAAGGACAGAAGGGTGGTTGGGATGTATGGTTTGATTTACTGATATTACTGATTTAGGGTATGTAAAATTTTATAACAATTTTTAATTAAAAATGACTTGAATCAATAGTCAATAGATCACGGGTGGACAGCAGGTTGGTTGGATGATGATTTGATTTTACTGATTTACTGATTTAGGGTTTTATAAAACATTAACAATTTCTTAAAAAAATATGCTTGAATCATTTTCTCATAAGATCAATAGGTCAATAGATCACGAATGGACAGAAGGGTGGTGGTTGGATGATGGTTGATTTACTGATTTACTCATTTTAGGGTCTGTAAAAACGTAAATTTTTTTTACGTTAAAACATGAAAAGCATAATTTTTTAGCAAAACCAAAAAAAATTTAAAAAAATAAATAAACAATAATAAAATTTTTGAAAGAAAATGTTTTTGCAGGAGCTCATCTTTAAAAGCATAAAAAATTATAAAATTTATTAAAAGAAAACAGAACAGTTTGCGTTCTCGCGTGCGTTTATCGCGCGGAAGGCGCGCGCCTTGCGTTGCCGCGCAACGCGTTGGCCCGGGGCCTCTTCACACCCATTGCCATGAGGGAGCCTCAAACACCCAATAGTCGAACTCTACATCCTTATAAAACATATATTTTAACACTTATATTGTATTATTATACAAATATACTATCCCAGCACCGCACCGGAGCCAGCACCGGTGCCGGTTCTAACTCAATATCGGTAGAATATCAGAACTCCTTTCTCCTTTTCTTATACACTAATCCAAATTTCAGGCTTTACGAATCATTAATTTTAGGGGGCTACGTCCCCCTTTACGGGGGACGCAGGGGTACGAAATCTTCGCTCACGACGAGATTATGTCAGGACTCCTTTCTCCTCTTCTATACACTATTCAAATTTCAGCCTCATTTACGATTAATTTAATTTTTAGGGGCTGCGTCCCCCTACGGGGGGACGCTAGGGGCTTACGGAATCTTTGTCTACGGGGCGAAATTACGTATCACGCTCAAAATGAGGAACCATTAGGCCTAATCTTGCGTTCGCTCGGAACCCAGCAACAAGACGTAAAGCGCTCTCCGGGGGAGGTCCCCTATATCAATTCCCACCGCTTGAAACTCGTTCGGATATATCGAGCTTTACTCAATAACACTAGAACATCATACCCCCAAGTTTAGACCCCGGATAACCTCCCTTATAACCTTTTTGAAGAATCCCGGGATGTTGAAACCAAAAGTGCCACTCCGACCCAATGGCCCTCCAAATATAAGCTTACTAGTTATAATATTATACCCTCGCGAAAGTATATAATAATAATACCCTTCTTAATTACCTTTCACATACACATATATATATATAATTATAATATATATATATATATATAATTATATAATATATATTAATTAATATATTATTAATATTAATAATATATATATAATATATATAAATATATATTAATATATTAATACTAATACTATATATAATGATAATAATATATATATTTAATTATATTACTAATATAATATAATATATATATATTATATATTCTTGAAATAGCTGCTACTTTATATATAAATTATATAATATATAATACTAATTATATTATTATTATATATATACTAGTCCCATTATCTTAGTAATTATAAAGTAGGTCCTAAATAAAATAAGTACCTATATATTGAAACTCAATTTATAAAACCGTAACTTAAAAATGTTGCTTAATAGTAATTATTATATATATATATATTATATTAAATACAAAATAATACTGAAGTGCAAAATTAAATTATTTAAAATAATAATATGTATATATATATATATAATAAAAGATGCTTTTGGATTCATTAAATGTATTAATTATTTTAATTATTATTATTATATAAATAGTCTTAACTTTATTTATTATATAATTATATATATAATAATAATAAATAATCTGTAAAATATATTTGATATTATAATATAATTAATATAAAAATTGCTAATGACTGTTTATATATACATATATAAATATGTTTATTTTTATTTGTGACCCTCGCTCGACCCTCTTAGTAATTCCGTGCTACTCGCGCCCCTCCTAATTAGTGGTTGCTCGATCTTCTCACTTAGAGAAACAGATGTTCTCTAATAATAACATATACTAACTTAATTCATGAATCTAAATAGTAGACCCCTCTTGACCTAATATTAAAAGGTGTCTCTCAAATAGTTGCCCTTTTAGTAAAAATATTACTTCATAAGATTCCAATATTTTCTCATTATCTTTATTAGAAGTATGAAAGGTAAAATAAATATATATATTACAAGTAGAGTAATTGAATTTTCATTGCTTAGATTTCATGCTTAAGTATATATGTGATATATATAAAAATTTAATTATTTTATTTATTAATTATCACATCTAGTATTAATTTATAATTTATACAACTAATATAATACAAGTTAAAAATAATTTATGCGAAATCACAATTCACCGTGTCTAGTTCGTTATTCACGCTGTATTTCCATTTATTACTGAATATTTTTTATATGGTAAATGTGATAATCTCATTTAAATAAGAAAAAGAAGTGCGAGTTACATAATATAATTATTCTAATGATGAATAATAAAATTGTTGATAATAGATCTATCTAATGATATGTTTTACTATGAAAAGTATTATTTTATAAATGTTCAAGTTCCCGGCGTTGTCCTCTCCTCAAGTGTTTAAGAGGGCTGGACAATTCAATGGTTTATAATCACAGCCGAATATGGTTCTAGCTAACTCAAGTGTAGTCGTGTAGTCTTTGAGATTCATCCTCCTTGTCACCTGATATATATTTTCATGTATGACGTGATAAGGAATTTAGTCTTTTTTTAATATTCACAATTTTTTTCACGAGTTATCATAAATTTTATCATAGATTTTATCTTTTCCTTGTGTTTTTGCATTATTATTCGTCTGACATTCAATTATTTTGTTTATAACTAAGGAAAATTTTGATGTAGTGATTTACTTTAGTTTTATGAGGATGTGATCCGTTCCGGATATTTCTCTCTTAGTTAGAGAACTGGTCGAAAATATACCCGGAGTGTAAAGGGAATTATAATAAATATGATCACGTGTTTATTCTGTGTCTCATTTACCTTGATGAGTTATCTATAAATTAAGCGCCAAAATCAGTCGTGATAACATCGCGCACACCGGCACATGTCTTGGTTCAAGGTTATTCTCATAGCTCTCTCTGTGTGTTGCCTTGCACTCAGTTGAACACAGTACCACCGCGGGAATCCTTCTGGTCGACACGCATGCTGCTCTCACTCTCCGCGGGTACGGCGTCGCGCGTATTGAAGTCATTCTAACGATTGTCGAGAGGACACAGAGGAAATGTAATGTCTGTTAATGTACAATGTTATGCAGAAATAAATAGAATCGCACAATAAAATCTACACAAAACAAACAAACAACCAAGAATAGACAGAAAAATATCTGAAGGAACCTCTTCGCTCTTCGTTTAGGAAGTCTCGACTGGATGTGCTCCAAAATCTACTACTTTATTATATTTTGGATTCTTTAACTTAAATTTTATGCTATTGTGTTTTCGGGTATAGCTCTAATACACGCAGTTTCAAACACTATTCAGAGTCATCATATGGACTCATTATTTAAATATATATTAATAATTTAATTATTTATCATATTTATTATTTTTAATTATTATTAATTTTTTTATATTATATCTATTATTTTATATTATTATTATATTTTAATTATTATTATCATTATTAATTATTATTATTATTATTATTATTATTATTATTATAATTAATTATTATTATTATTGTAAATATCTATATCAACTACTATACTATATTAATTTTTAATACATGGTATAAAACAATACCAAAAAATAAACTGCCTCTCCCTCACCCTAAATCCTCGTCATATATACTCTCGAATTTGACCCCAACCCTTGAATAATATAACGCATAAAATGTGGAGCACCATCATTTATTGATAACTTAACATAACTATATTTCGACATTTACTATATTACAGTCATCTCCGTAGTTCATCCATTTTATTGATATATTGTATTTATATGCTTTATCCTATCTCTAGAATTTACGTTCAACATACATTTCTATTATTATCATTTTAAATTTATTATTACTATTTTTTACTCTTATTTTTGAATTTATTATTATTAATTCTTTAATAATTCATATTAATTATTATATAAATATTTATATATTATATATCTATGCTGCTCTCAGTGATAAACCTCTCATCTGGTTAACGCTCTCCATTTCTACACTAATTATATTGATATTTTGCAAAAGTCGTGTGGTGCGGTCTGGTCTCACGGGAGCGATAATATGACACACCGCGCAGAGTCTGCGCACCTAACTGTGCTAGTTGCATATTCACGTGAATTTCATCGCGACAAGTTTCCATATGCCTCCAACCAAGCTCTAGGAGCAAGCCATAAAGGTCTTGTAAATTATGACAGATTTAGAAATGTCACTACGTTCATGTCGTCGTTGGTGTTGTTAGATAGATATTTTTTTTAATTAAGTTACCTTTAAATGCAAAATATTAATTGTTACTGTAATCGTATTATATGTCCTCTTTATTATACTCAAAAAAATTAAAGAGTCCAGAAACTCCCATTACATTATTCAGAATAATATAGCAACATTTCCATCTTCTGTATATTACACTCGGCTCCTAGCTTTTTTTAAAAAATTATATAAAACATAGTTAATTGCCCCAAGGTGTTATCTCCTCAGTTGTGTTATTGTTAAAAATATTAGTTACCGCTAAAAGCTAATAACTAAAATTATCTCAAATTGCCTTGTCCGTATCTAGGCTTACCCATTTGTGTGCCCCTAATACCAAAAATAGGGGAAGAAAATTTGTGGGTTTATTCGTAATTTAAATCGTGATTGATTAATTCATATTTTTAAATTCAAGTAGTAATTTTCGCATGCTAATCTGATATATCACATTTCGAGCCTTATAATTCTCAAAGTTATAACCCATTAAAATTTTTACTAATTTTTCAAAATATAATATTAATTAATATAATGAAGGCATATAAAGTGTAGAATAATTAAATTTTTAGTTTAGGTGTATTCTTTATAGTCCATTTTTATATATTATTTCCCTTTTTTTATATAAATTTATATTATTATTTTTTTAAATTTTATAAAAAGCTTAATTTATTTGCAAATAATTCACATGAAATTTTCCAAAGATTAAAGTTGATGATTTTTAAAAAAAATAAATTCGTAGTTTATTGATAAGATACGTGAATATAATAAAATCCTCAAATTGGTCTCTATTTAATTTATTTTCTACATACTTAATCTGATACGAGAGTCTTTACGTTTATAAAGAAATTAATTACGTTGTGAGTTCATTTATATGAGATACATGTCCACGTCAGCATGCATACTATAATATTGTGGCGTCTGGTGGAAGGGGGCTGTATATATATTATTATATATAATGCTCAGTATACCACCACTGCAGGTATAGTCCAAAGCAAGCCCTACCCAGGACGATAATAACTACCTATTTAATAGCGTTACAATAATGTCTCACTGCTCTTCAACATCTATTATATGATCTTCTAGCTATAATGAAGGTGGTGATTCTCAAGACTAAACTAACTTACTTCTCACCTATTTCATTATTTTAGGTGACCTGGCGTGAGACTAAGAGTTCACTACATGGTATAGATGTGTCACATACAGAATACAATACTATAAGCCAGCATCCCATTTTCTCTTAAAAGTTGTTTTACGTCACGTGTGATAATGACATATTATTCGTTATGTTAGAGAATTATTAGGTTTTTACCACTCAATAAATCGTATATATTCAAACTAGTCATCTCACTATATATATATATATACTATATATATTATATATATATAGGGCATTATATATTCAAATATCAGTTTTCTATTCATGATATTAGGGCGTCATGTACTCACTATCTTATGTTCAGTATCATTACTGTATCAGCCATTATAACTTTACTTCTCACTGTAGGTGCAGATACAACTGCAAATGTATAAAAATAGAGCATATTACCTAGAAGCGTATCTCACCACCGAAATAGTCAGATGGACCACAAGTTGAGGAGCAAGGAATATGTGTCATGACTTCCAATTACTTTCAATCAAATTTGACCCAGATTGCTGAAAACCCTATGAAATAAGTCGAGTTCTTCTACTCCAATTGGCTGGAGTTTCCGATCCTGGAGAGACCCTAGCAGATGGGGGCGTGCAAGTGTTGATCCTCTAGTGAGCTCGCTCCACGGGCAATAATGTTCAACAATGGGGAGGACCTCGATCTGTAGAGCGAGTACCTGTGCTTGCTGTCTCGATAGGGTCAGATCTGGTGAACCTAACAACGCTAGTGTGCTGTGTCCGCTCGCACGAGTCCATAAGCATATACCCAGTACGAAACGCCATTCATCGCGACAATACTCACTATCTTCAACATCATCTAGTCCTTCAGCCTAATGAACGCGTATATATAAGACAAACTCCACCTTACTCCCCATTCAATAAATAATATATAATACTATATATATATAATATATACCCATATATATATATATATATATATATAATAATAACCAATATAAATATATATATATATATATATATATTACACTAATATATATATAATATACATATATTATATATATACTAATATAATCTATAATGATATACTCCATATAATAATATTGTATAATATATTATTTATATATAATAATATATAATATATAATATTATAATATATATATACTATATATATTTATAACCATCATATATATAATACTACTCTACATATAATATATATATATAATAATATATTAGTTATATTATATATCACTAATATATATATAATCTATAATATATATATATATATTTATATATTAATAATATAAGTCAATATATAAATTATAATATATATATAATATTATATATATAATATTATATATATATAAATATAATATATATATACAGTATACCATAAACATATATATATATATATATATATATTACTATATAATAAATACTATAATATATATCTATATAATATATAAATAGTATAATATATATATACATATATACCATATATATATATATATATATAGTAATATAAATATAATATATTATATAATAATATATATATATATATATAATACATATATTATATATAATATATATATCAATATATATACAGTGAGGCAATATATATATTATATATAATATATATATCATATATAATAATATAATATAATATATTACTACCATATAAAATAATTCAGAGTGTAGAAAATATAGTGGTCATATAACAGGCTTATTTTAATCTTGAGTTCTTCCCAATGTAATTTTCCTGTCGATCATGCGTCTGTAAAGTAATAATATAACACAGAGTAACACGGTTTTCGGTTCTCATTTGATGTAGAGATATAAAAATGCTATAATACCTGGCTCAAAACAATTATGTATATTCTCGATAAAAATTATCCTCCCAACTCGATGTGGTGTATCTCCTCACGCTTGTAGAAATATTAGTACAACAAAGTGATGTAGGAAGATGACTTAAAACTAGGTAATTGTTTTACAATAGAGATTAAATGGCATCAGGTGTTATATGACATTTTATTCTCGTAAATTGATATATACATTAGTGATTCCGCTCGGCTCTGCGCTTGTTGCTATTATGCTATTTCAATTCTATTCTATGTGTGCATCCTTGCAACTACTCCCGCCAAATCCTCCCGCCTACCCTCTGTTTGTTACAAGCAATACGCCATTGAAAGCTGGCTGAAACTCAGCCGTATGGACCAAACGGTTATATATGCGGTCCCTTCTTTCGTGTGTGGAATGCTTGCTCCAGAAGCTATTCTCGGCCTTACTCTGTCTAACGTCGTTGCGGGCTAGGCTCGGCGATAGCATATGACCACCGTTTTTTATCTTGAACTCATACCTTCTAGGGTCCCTCAGTGGACTTTGTAATTTCGCTCAAGGCAATGAGTGTTCAGATAACAGATAGACAGTCTAAAGGTTTTTCACCCCACTGGTCACGTGAGGATTTTTAGAGGAATTTGAGTAATTAGAGAAAGGATTTAGATGCACGGTAAGTTTGTGCACTTTTCTCAAGTTGTGGGTAACATATAACTGACCCGCGCCAGGTCTTGGTATGTAAGGTTTTATTATCTCATCGCTCACTCTTTTCAGTTATAACTTTCTATGTAACTCTGTGACTACGCTCTCATTCACTGTTGCTCTGATAGCAAGGTGAAAGAGACAGCGCTAGAAGTAATTGCGTGACTGTGCTGAGAACAGTCAGAAAGTATTTCTCTGGTCTCTCTCTATATGACTTCGCCGTAACCCAGGCCCAAGTGTGCCCATTAAGTGAAGTCAAAGAGCCACTCTCTTTCTAATCACGATCAAATTCTCGTCTAGTTCCTTGGTTCTTGTATTTTGTTATCTCTCTCTATGTAAGTGCTCTAAATACATCTCTTCAGAGTGTGGGTTGTGTATTTTATATAATTAAATTGTAGTATGAATTAACACTATAATATTTTTAGTAGTTTACATAAGGGGAACATTAGAGTGAGCATAAAAATAAAATGTATCTAGTGACCTAGTAGTTTGCAATTTGGTATTTTTTACGGTCCCGGGCAACGATATGTAAAACATTGTTTTTCAGTTTCATGTTTTGTGAGAATGTTATTGTAATCCTGAATGAGTTTGACCTATTTCTGCAACGTCATTCACAACAACGGTCTTAAGTTTTAGACTCCCACTTTTGTAACCAGGATCATCCTTCCATGTTGAAGGGTTTTTGTCGAGGAAATTAAAAAATAAAGTTTCTACGTCTGAACAATTACATTGAGGGTACTTTAATTTATTTACCTAACATTGCATTTTGGCGTTGTATTATTATTATTAATTATTATTACTTATTATTATTATTATTATTATTATTGCCGATACTATTGGTACTATCTATACTACTGATGTTATTATTAATATCGGTATTACTTTAATAAATTGTACTACTACCATTATTATTTCTTTCTGCTATTGCTATTAATTATTATTGTTATTATCATCATTGAGAATATCATTATTGGCTGTGGTATCATTATTATTGTTATTATCGTTATTGTTGCTGTTATTATTATTATTACTATTATTATTATTTTATTGCTGGCAGTAGTAGTTTCGTGCATGCTTTATATGTTATTGTTGAGTGCTTATAATATAAGCAATTTATGATAATCATAAGAAAAATTGTACATTAACGTTATTGGTTAACATTGGTATCGTACTGCCATCTAATTAATTTTCATTAATTAACAAGTGGTACATAATTACAAATGTGGTAATTTTAACACAAGTCGTTTGTATTATTGCTAAATCTATTACTGCTAATACCACTATTAGTATTTTACTATTGGTATTAGTATCCTATTACTACTACTACTACTAATAATTTCTGACTTTCTATAAAATTAATCACATTTATTTTATTTTGGTTTGTATTTGGGAGAGCTAATTAATATCCATTTAATATATATATATATATAGTGATATATATATAATATATAATATATATATATATATATATATATATATATATATATATATATATATATATATATATATATATTATACAAACCACAGTTAAAACTATTTTATTTTTATTTATTACAATCGTATTAAGTAGGCGAGCGCGGTTTCACCGCTTGTGGTTGTAATAAATGCTAAAGACCTTTTTCTGGCTAGCTACAACTGTTACTGAGTATCCGGTCGTATGCGTTTTAGGGATATTTGTAGTTAGGAAAGGTGTTCCATTATTTTATGGGGGCTGGTAAACCATCCACCAATTAAATAATCGGTATATATATATATATATATATATATAAGGTATATATATAGCATAGCAGCAGCATATATAGTTACAGCATAGCAGCAGCATAGCAAAGATATATATATATATATATATATATATATATATATATATATATATATATATATATATATATATATATATATATATAAAGCGGGGGCAAAATGGAAAGCAAGAATAGCGCATAAAATGAATTCAAATTTTATTCTGACAGCATTACATATGATTTTTAAATTTCATATTAGGGACTTGCAGAGAAGCATTTTAGCCAACAACTGGTACTGGGTTGGAAGGAAGCGCGCCAGCCAATAACAATTATAGGGAGGCAAGTGTGTCTGAAAGTATTGTAATTAAATCATAAAGTGGATTAACACCCAGATTAGCAGCAGCATCCTCAACTTGTGGGGCAGGTGCTGGAAGCCTGAAAATAAAATTTCTCAATGTTTGAATTTAAAAAAAAATAAATATTGCTTTTTAATTTCATAATAATATTTAAATAAAAAATAGTATAATTTAATAATAATAATAATAATAAAAATAATAATAATAATAATAATAATAATAATAATAATAATAATAATAATAATAATATAATTTAATAATAATAATAATAATAATAATAATAATAATAATAATAATAATAATAATAATAATAATAATTACATTAACGAAAGTAATAAAATTAATTTATTATAACGATATAGTGCTAATAGAAAATTTTACTTATTATGGATTTCAATTCTCTAATATATATATATATATATATATATATATATATATAAATATATATATATATGTATTTTTCTTTATTACGAGAAATAGACAAATATATATTTATATTTATATATATATATATATTAGCTATTGATGTAGATGTTTATTTTGACATATGCAGATGCGGATATTTATATTTTGCAGCTATTGATGCAGATGTTTATTTCTGAATATGCGGATGCGGATGTTTATATTTTGCAAATGATGTATATAGTATATAAAGCAGATGCGGAGTTGTATATATTTTGCAGTATAAGTTATATATATATTTAGTGAAGATATATATATATATATATATATATCTATATAGTGCGTTATAAGGAGTTTTGGGCCTTCAATGAAGTTGAAAGTTTCCAGGATGCGGGACGAAGACCCAACTCGCTTTGCATTCCAACATCCACTTTCCCCAACCTCCACCCATCAGAAAGTGGCTTACAAAATTATGCTCTTAACCTTGAAATCATAATTTGTAATACTCAAATTTTATATGAGGTAAATTATGCTTTAAAATAAAGGTTTTTCTGGCTTCTCCCAGAAGTCGAATACACTTCTAATCAAATGAGACAAGATGAGCTAAATAATTGTTCACTTGCAATAATGCAAAAACATAATTATTTGAATTACTTTAATAATATTTTAAAACAAAATCAGATTTTCATTACAAATAAATAACCAAAGATAAAAATTAAAAAAAAAAAATATTTTATTAAATTATATGGAAACTGCAAGAAATATATATATATATATATATATATATATATATATATATATATATCGTATGGGTGAAATACATATATATTTATTATTATATATATATATATATATATACAAAAATAAATACTTACGCACAAAAAGTGCGATGCAGATGTGGATGTTTCCAGAGATTTGGCTTGCGTACGAGGACGTGTGGATGCGGATGCGGATGCGGATGTCTGCGGATGCGGATTGCGGATGTCACATACATCTAATATATATATATATATGAAAGATATATATATAATATATATGAGTTATATATATATATATATATATGTATGTTATATTATAGCATACATTACAGCAGCAGCGGCGGGCTGCTGGTTACTGCTGCTACGTTACTACTAAGGTTGGCGCGCATATATATGCTGGTTGCTGGCTGGGTTACATGGCTAAGCAGCGCTATGGCTGGCTGCTGGCTATTGCTGGAAGGCTATTAAGGATATATATATTACTAAAACGTGTTAACCCGCAAATGGACCGCAGCCAAATTTGTATAAATATTATTCTCAGTCGTATTACCATACCAGATATTACGCAGCGTGCGTGCTTGACACCATTCATGCTGGTACGATCGAAGACGCAAGGTTCGAGAACACTGGCGCCGTCCAGGAAAGATATTACTGTTTCTTCGAACGTAAATAAATGCGCATGGTGAATATTGGTCAATATAAACCGGGGGTCATCTTTTTATGCCAAATGGGTTAAACTGCATGAATCGCAGCTTAGCCTCTGTATGGGGGTTATACCTCTGGTCGGGTTACCATACAGATGGCTTATCCTGATCTAGCAGAATTAGCGCATGCTTGATCACTGCACGCTGGCGATCGAGACAAAGAGACCATAGTCGCTTTCTACGTCCGGGCTGTTGTTGCGCCACTGGCCAGCCTGGTGCCGCACCTTCGAACGTGGGGCCAAACAGGTGAAATAGTGGCAGCTGGTTGGTCAATAAATAGCGAATCAGTCATCTTTTTTTTATTGGGGTCGATAGTCTTGAGCCCAGCTAAAATTTGCATAAATACACTCTCAGTCGCCACTTCATACCAGGGCTGGCGCGATCCTCGGCCCAGTGATGAGGCATAGGCTGATCACTGGCGCCAGCGACGAGCAGCGCGAGGAGTGTCGTGATAGCTTCACGTCCAGCTGTTAATGCCAAACAGTTCCCGCTTTCGCACCAACGTGCGTCAAACATACCGCTATAGTGATGCACACGTAAATCTGGGGTCATCTTTTTTTCATATTAAATGGGCATCGTACGGCCGCAGCTAAATTGTATAAGATTAGTACCAAATAAGTTAACATACAGATATGACCTTCATTTAGCGTGATGTGCTTGGATAATGACAAGAGAGTCCGAGACATTTAATGTAAACCGCAGTTAGCAGCGCCATAATCAGTCGGGGCCAAACAAGGTACGCGCGCATGGCAGAATAATATTAGCCATGGCCTGAGTCATCTTTTTATTAGTCGGGCCGTACGGGATCGCAGTTTAGCCCTGTATAACAATATTATACCAACAAATGTATTTTCACCATACTAGGATACGATCCTGGACCTTAGTAATGCTCTTCTTGGACAGTAGAAGTATTCTCGGTTTCTCTTTTGTCTCGTCGTAGCGTAGTGGTCAAACACATGCACGCTCATCTGCTAAGGTCCAGGATCGTATCCTAGTATGGTGAAAATACATTTGGGGGTATAATATTTATACAAATTTAAGCTGCGGTCCATTGCAGTTCTTTACATTTCATTATACATAATAACCCCCGGTTTATGGTATTATTATTCACCATGCGCGGTACCTGTTTGGCCCTACGTTCGAGTGCGAGCGGGAGGAACCGTTGTAATGCTCTCTTCTTGGACAGAAGAAGTATTCTCGGTTTCTCTTTGTCTCGTCGTGTAGCGTATTGTCAAACACATGCACGTCATCTCGCTAAGGTCCAGATCAATCCCAGTATGGTGAAAATACATTAGTATAATATTTATACAAATTTAAGCTGCGGTCCATTGCAAAGTCTTTACATTTAATAAAAAAAAGATGGCCCCCTGGTTTATGGTATTATTCACCATGCGCGGTACCTTGTTTGGCCCTACGTTCGAGTGCGAGCGGGAGGAACTGTTAGTAATGCTCTTCTTGGACAGTAGAAGTATTCTCGGTTTCTTTTGTCTCGTCGTAGCGTAGTGGTCAAACACATGCACGCTCATATCTGCTAAGGTCCAGGATCGTATCCTAGTATGGTGAAAATACATTTGGGGGTATAATATTTATACAAATTTAAGCTGCGGTCCATTGCAGTTCTTACATTTACTAGCAAAGATGGCCCCGGTTTAGTGGTAATATTATTCACCATGCGCGGTAACCTGGTAGGGCCCTACGTTCGAGTGCGAGCGGGGGGAACCGTAGTAATGCTCTGCCTGGACAGTAGAAGTATTCTCGGCTTCTCTTTTGTCTCGTCGTAGCGTAGCGGTCAAACACATGCACGCTCATCTGCTAAGGTCCAGGATCGTATCCTAGTATGGTGAAAATACATTAGATAATATTTATACAAATTTAAGCTGCGGTCCATTGCAGTTCTTACATTTAATAAAAAAAGATGGCCCCCGGTTTATGGTATTATTATTCACCATGCGCGGTACCTTGTTTGGCCCCTGCGTTCGAGTGCGAGCGGGAGGAACTGTTAGTAAATGCTCTTCTTGGACAGTAGAAGTATTTTCGTTTCTCTTTGTCTCGTCGTAGCGTAGTGGCTCTAAACCACGCACGTCATCTGCTAAGGCTTCAGGTCCTCACCCACAATTTATGAACCCGTTTATAGTGTATAATATTTTATATATATATATATATAAGAGAGTATATAGAGAGAGTATATAAGAGAGGAAGGTAGTAGGTATATATATGTTGTTATTAAGGGAGGCAGCAGCAGCATATATATATATATATATATATATATATATTTATTTATTAATACAAATCACCATATCCCGTACAGAGGCGGGGTGGCGTTGGTGATTAATAAGGAAGGGTTTAAGCTTATCAACACCATTCGTGAGAATAAAATTATAATAGGAGAGGGTTTTCAGCCCGTTGCTATCAGACAAGGAGAAATGTTCATACGACTCGAGCGACGACTTCGAGATAGGCTTTGTTCATCACCCTTCCTAGAATTTAAAATTTAAAAAAAAAAAAAAAAAATTCTTCGTTTTAATATCTCATTCATAATAATAATTAAAAGAAATGTTGCCGAAAATATTGTTCCTAATCCATCTCGGATTCTAAACCATATTATTTAAATATTAATTAAATTTTAAAACTTTTAACATATTTTTTACTAGTTACAAAATTTATATATATATATATATATATAAAGAGTGAGGTTTCACTGCAAGTATATATATAAAAAATATATATATATATATATATATATATATATATATATATATATATATATATATATATATATATATATATATATATTATATATATATATATATATATATATATATATTTATATATATTTAATATTATATTATATATTATAATAATATTAGTATATTATTATTATTATTATTATTATTATTATTATTATTATTATTATTATTATTATTATTATTATTAATAAAATCATTTATTATTATTATTATTATTCATTATTATTATTATTATTATTATTATTATTATTATTATTATTATTATTATTATTATTATTTTTATTATTATTTTTATTATTATTATTATTATTATTTAAAGGTGTTCTTATCTAGTTTTGTTACTTACGTGTTGCCGAAGATAACAAAATTTAATATTAAAAGGCAAAGGAAAACAAATCTCATTTTCATGTTTTGAATTATAGTTCAATTAATAACACCTCTTCTGTTGGACAATATATATACAATATATTCTATTAATACTATTCTAATATATCCAATAAACCCACGCATGCAAATAATAGAAGAATAATACGCAAACTCAAAACAACGCATCTAGAAATAAATAAAATTATTAAAACTAAAAAATTCCCTTGCTACTGGCCCAGACAACATCTCTAACCTACACATAAAACACTTCGGACCTTCTACTATATCATTCATCACAGATATCTTCAATAAATCCTGGTCTCTCAACTATATCCCTCCACACTGGAAAAAAGCAATCATCATACCTAAATTAAAACTTAGAAAATATCCTAACCTCCCGTCTTCATACTGGCCAATATCCCTCCTCTCCTCTTTGTGTAAACTACCTTCCACTCCCCAAATCATCAACACGGTTTTAAAAAATCCCACTCTACCTCAACAGCCCTAACAAATATCACACAAAACATCTTAAATGGATAAACAAAACACCCTC
>JABUQX010062517.1:35000-43472 GCA_015478945.1 Trachelipus rathkii | reverse complement strand
AAAATTCTCAAGCGTGATGTTGTGTTCTTATTTTTGTGAATATGAATTTCAAAGATTTATTCGAACTGTGTTAAAATGTTTTTACAGTTTTAGGATTCTTGCAACATTTTCTAGAATACTAGATTAAAAGTTTGTGAAAAGTGGAAGAAACTGTGAAATTAATTAAGAAACCGGCCAATTAATATTCCAATACGAGGCCGAAGTAAACTACATCTACTCTGCTATTTGCCATCATTTTATGTATCAAAGAAAACTTCTTAAGGATGAAAGATTTGAACATTTCCTGTGAGTAAATTATTCATTAAACTTAAATATTAGTAATTTTTTACTTAAAAACAAACTATATATATATATATATATATATATATATATGGCCAAACTAACAGAGATTATAATAGCATATATATATATAATATATATATATATATATATATATATATGTATATAATATATATATGTTTATATAACTATAATATATATATATATATATATATATATATATATATGTATATATATATATATATATATATATATATATATATAATATATATATATATATATATATATATATCTCTTATATATATATATGGCCAGCCTCTAGAACAACCACAATCTATATCTGAAAAACTACGATGGCAGGGGAAAGGGTACATTTTGGAATCACGTAAAATTTTGGCTAGGGAAAATGTAAAAAAAAATAAACATAAAAATTGGCTTTTTTGGGGGGGGGGAGAGCCGGGGGGGGACATAGTATATATATATATATTATTTGTAAGGTATTACACACACGGCAATGTAGGGGGCTCGAGCCGACAGGGAACACAGGGGGACGTTTTCCAGCACCCCACGCCAGAGGGCCGGAGGAGACCCCCCACCCCAAATACTAGGCAGGGGTTCCGGGAGACCCTCCCCGGAAGAAATAGTCCAGCCCATGGTTCCCAGAGGGCACCGAGACTACGGCTCACTGCCATCGGTGCCAACCTGCCCCTTGGGTGTCTTTAGTTAAAAAATAAACACAAAATTTACTAAAAAGTCTATTTATTTTAACAGTAACGTATAAAGTCTCTAAATAGGCTTTCTACTCATATTACTATATTATTTATTAACAATAATTTTTTTTTTTTTACATTTTTCCGCACTAAAATTGTACCAGCATTCCAGCAATGTATTCCCTTTTCCCGGTAGCTGTTGTAGTTTTAGAGATATGGATTGTGGCTCTTCTAGAGGCTGATAATATATATATATATATATATATATATATATATATATATATATATATATATATATACTATATATATATATATATATATATATACTCTTCTTTATATATATGCTATATATATATATATATATATATATATATGTGATATAGATAGATATCGGTATCGATTTATATTTCAATATATCGAAATCGAAGGTGAGAAAAGAACTTAAGTTTTACCTTATTTTTATTATTATTATTATTATTTTTGTATATATATATGTATATATATATATATATATATATAATATATATATATATATATAATAATATATATATATATATATATATATATATATATATATATATATATTAAAAATAACAATATATAATAATAATATATGTAATAATATATTACATACATATAAATAATTTATATTTATATCTGTATAATACACATATATATATATATATATATGTATGTGCATATATATATATATGCATGTAAAAAGAAATTAACACCTCTAATAATGCTATTATAATATTATATAATAACTGTAATAGCTATGTATATAATAATATATATATATATATATATGCTAACCTTAACGGAAGCAATATTAATATATATATATTACAATATATGTAATAGCTAGCTATAGCCAGCATTAGCTCCAGCATATCAGCTCTTCTTCTTCGTATACGCAACTAATAATATATATAGCTTTGCTGTATGTAACAATAGCACAAAAGCAAACGAGAAATACGTAAAAAAAAAAATATGCTATTAATACCTATATATAAATCATAATATTAATATGTAACTGTATATATAATAGCCTTAGCAATATACATATATATATATATATATATATATATATATATATACTACTGCTATATATAGGTAATACTGTAAACAGCGACCCACACATTTTGAGACCAAAATTTTTCTAAGTTAAAAAAATTTCTAAGTTCAGGAAAGGATTATGTTAAGTTGGGTTTTTGAGAAGGTGTTTAGTGGCAGAAACTACGTAATTCAGGGCTTGCCACCCAAAGAATTTCTTAAAAAAGCTAACTTAACTTTCTGGGCTTTTAGAAATTTTTTTGAGCATAAGCTTTTTCGACAAATATTCACTATCTTTCATTTTTGTATATTATATTATGTTTATGTATGTATATATATAATAATAATATATATATAATATATATAATATGTAATATATATAATAATAATAACAGCTAACTCTTTATATACCCTATGTATAATATATATAGCAACCTTAATATAATAATATATATATAACTATATATATATATATATTTATCTGTATATATAACTCAATAATAATAATAATATGTAATAATATATATATATATATAATATATATAATAATAACCTTAATATATATATATAATATATAATAATATACTTTATATATATATATATATATATATATATATATATATATATATATATATATATCCACGTCCCCCAAAAAAGACCCATTTAATGAATGAGTCAGAGAAGATTTTACTCTTCATCAGCGGGATTCGAACACTGGAACTCCGCGTTGCTGAGTTAACAACCGGCGCTTTATCCACTAAGCCATCCACGTCCCCAAAAAGACGCTTCAAGCGTAGTTTTTAAAGCACCCGGTTTTCTCATCCCATAAATGCTGAGTACTCAAAGGCCTGGCCCCCATTAAATGAATGAGTCACAGAAGATTTTACTCTTCATCAGCGGGATTCGAACACTGGAACTCCGCGTTGCTGAGTTAACAGTGTTACTTTACAATTTTTAAATTAAATTTTATATTTATATTTTAAAATTATATTAAAAAAAATAAATTTCATTAAAAGTTTCAATGGTTAACAATTTATATATGTTACTGCATAAAAGTAAAACAATTATATTTACTTTAAATTATGAAAATATAATTGATAAATATGAAAAAGTATATAAAAATTAAGACGATAATAATAAAATTATTTATTTTTAAATATTTTTCTGAAAATCGTACACAAATGGTATGTTGTTACAATAACCTGGGTCAAAACAAAATTTTTCACATTTTTGGTACGGAGTTCGAAACTTCGTTAAACAACGTTCCAAAAACAAAATTCAACATAGTCAAGTCTAGCAAAAGATTAATTATATGAAAATTTTACTTCACCATTTAAAAGTTACTTTACAATTTTTAAATTAAATTTTATATTTATATTTTAGAATTATATTAAAAAAATTAATTTCATTGAAAGTTTCAATGGATAACAATTTTAAATAGTTCGAAAACATTAAATTTTAATTTTTATGAAATCTTTTCCCAATCTTTTATGAATTTTTATGATTAACAAATTTTAAAATGAATGAATAAATTATAAAATAATTAATTTATAAAGTGAATACCAACGTAGTACTTTTTGATATTATTTTACGGCGCCTATTTATTTTTATTTTTACCTGCTTTTGTTTTTAATAAAAAGTTGAAGTTAAATCTCGCAGTACCCAAGAAATTCATTATTATGATTATTATTATTATTATTATTATTATTATTATTATTATTATTATTATTATTATTATTATTATTATTATTATTATTATTATTATTATTATTATTATTATTATTATTTATTATTATTATTATTATTATTATTATTATTATTATTATTATTATTATTATTATTATTATTATTATTATTATTATTATTATTATTATTATTATTATTATTATTATTATTATTATTATTATTATATTATTATTATTATTATTATTATTATTATTATTATTATTATTATTATTATTATTATTATTATTATTATTATTATTATAATTAGCAGTAGTATTAGTAGAGAAACCAGTTTATTAATTGCTTAGTATAATAAAAACCAATATTTTACGAAAATAAACAATAAAACAAATTCATCAATTAAACCAATGGTTCCCAAACTTTTTCAGCTTGTTACCCAATTTAACTACCCCATTAGGCAAATTACCCATTTCACAAAATGTTGTCAACATTAATATATGGCTAAATTAAAACACAAGAGATATTTTCTTTTGTTTATTTTATTGTAGCAGTGTATTTGAACATTGTGCATCCTAATGACTAGTGGCAAAGTCCAAAGAACATCAGAGGGATGGATGGAGTTGCATGCTTGAAGCTAGTTGAGGAATTCTTGGCTTCGTGGTTGAAAGTGGTAGCTTGGCATCGTTTGTAACATTCAAGGGAGCTCTTTTTTTTTTCATCCCCAGCACAGTTGAAAACCCCTTCTCGCAGAGATACGTTGTTGAGAATTATTCCAACAACTTCAGAGTTGCAGTTTCCCCAGCAATGCAATCAGAGTTTGATGTGCAGCAATGACAGTCGTGTTCCGACCCTGGAATTGCAGATTACCACTGTTCAGCTCCGCAAATATGTCAGTCAAGTAACAAAGTCGAGCAAGCCATTCCTTATCAATGAATTTGGTAGCAAAAGGAGATCCTTTTTATTCCAGGAATTCCTGAATAGCCTTTCGGAGCTCGATGACTTGACCTACAACCTTATCTCGGGACAACCAACAAACATAGGTGTGGAAAGCAGAAATTCATACTGATCTCCCATGTCCTTTCCGTGAATATACGCGATTTCAAATCCCGGGACTTGATGAAGTTGACGATTTTCAACACATTCTCAAACATTATCTCATGATTACCATGCAAGCTTTTCGATCCAAGAGAGTACCAATGAATGATGCAATGATCTATAGAAATTTCTGGATTCACAGCTTGTATGAGTCTCCGTAATCTACGATGACCACCCATCATCGACAGTGCTCCATCGACGGAGACCTGAATTAAAATAAAATTTATTATAGTTCTGTCAGTTGGTCATTCTTACTTATCTTTTGTGCAAAAATGATATGGTTCTAATGTAATTAAATTTATAAGACATTTAAGTTCCAAGACATTTAAATAAAATTTAAAACATCTCTCCTACCTGTTGAAAACGCTGTTTCAATCCAACCCATTCTTGGTAAAGAAATTGTTGATGATATTGAAGATATCTTCTTCCTTCGTGGTTGTTAGCAGATCCTGGCATAATTGAAACTCTTCTTTGATCGTGTCCTGGCGGACTTAACGGACGAACCCACGGAGAGGAGCACAACTGGAGGAGCACAAATTGCAAAAAGAATTTTCTATATGAAACTTCCTTGATCTCTGTGTTAACTTGGGACAGGATATCTGATGCCATGTCATCGACTCGTTTGCGGATTGTATTGTTTGATAGAGATGCGGCACTCAGTTTTTTCGCTTGATCCTCCCCACTAGGGTTGGCCGACGCACCGGGTGCGGTGCGGTGCGGTGCGTGGTGCGCTCATTTTGGTGCGGTGCGGCGCGGTGCCGCATCAACAAATTCACGCATCCTCGTGCGGTGCGTTGCGGCC
Organism: Trachelipus rathkii; assembly: GCA_015478945.1. Classification (NCBI taxonomy): domain Eukaryota; kingdom Metazoa; phylum Arthropoda; class Malacostraca; order Isopoda; family Trachelipodidae; genus Trachelipus; species Trachelipus rathkii. The sequence goes on along the minus strand of JABUQX010062517.1, from coordinate 37,844 downwards.
GGAAGAAAAAATAAAAGTGCGGTGCGTGCGGAGCACGAGAAAAATTTAACGTTGCGTTGCGGTGCGAGCCTGGATGCGGGTCTTGAGTCGCCACCTGCACCGACCCCACCAGCTTCCCGAACAAATTTCTAAAATAAAATAAAATGAAAAAAAGAAAATTCGACATTTTATATATAAAATAAATTTACGCTATAATATATATATATATATATAAACCATAATAATATACTATAATATAATATATATAATTAATTAAATATAATATATAATATATAATATATTTAATATTATATATAATTATATAAATATATTTTATATATTAATATATATATATATATAAGACTTAATTAACGCTTCTTTGGCAACCTTACACAATAATTTGCCCAGAGTAAGTCCATGTATTGACTGAAAGTTAGGAACTCAATGCACTCGACCTGTATTTTAATTAGTTCCTTACTGATCATGTTGAATCGATTAAAGTTTTCTAGCAAATGACAACATTTTAACCATATTTCGCTCCATCTTATATGCAATTTGGCCACTACTTCTAAATGGATGATGATGTTTGTGTTGTTCACTCAAGAATGAAACAGAATTTCCTATATACGCCACCAGCCTCTCTCATGACACAGTGAACATCATCTGGGATAGTTGCCATTTCACTAACTTTCATTCAAAGAAACACAAAGCATTTTCATTTTCCCTGAAACCTAGACATCTATCATTTATATTATAATTAATTTATTATTTATATTTGTATATTATTATTTTATATTTATATAGTTGATGATATATAATAATATATAATATTGATATTTATATTTTAATATATATAGATATTTATATTAGTTATATATATATAGTATATGGGTATATATAAGTATTTTTATATATATATATTATAAATAGTATATATATGTATAATTATATAATTATAAATATTTATATAGTTATACTAATGAAGAAATAAGAGTAACGTTAAGTATAGTGATAAGAATGTATTGTTATAAAAAATACTATCATAATTATATATATTTGTATCATATAGTATTATATATTTGTATAGAATATTGTATTATATATATTATTATTTTACAATGAAAAGCAACATCAGGGCTTTAGACAACAACATGGAGAGATCTTATTACAAGAAAAAACGACGTTTCGGAACTTGACTGATTCCATCATCAGGCTAACTTTCTCCAACCAAAAAGAACAACTTCAATAAAGATTTCCTATATATGTCTATTAAAATTGTACCAATTAAATTAAAATGCGTAAATTTGTTTAATTAAATCACAAAAATTGTTACAAAAAACCAAACGTAACATTCCAGAATTAGACACGCAAAGGCAATCATGGCTAGATTAAAATTATATAACAACATTATCAAAATGAATAATTAATATTTATTATATGAAGGGTAACTTTTCAAAAAATTTAATAATCAAATTAGCTATCTTATGAACAGAAAACGAACGCGTGAGGAAACTTACTTAGTCACAATGAATTATTTCACACTCACGAAGAAAAAATATAATAAATAAATAACCGGTGAAGGCAGGACAGCACTTCCATCTGGAGGTTAAAGCCAGAAGTAGTCTTTAAAACGGCCACTATCTTGTGAGGAGGTTAGATGTCGTTCAATATGAAAGATTCTCATTTATTTCAGGTTGTTGGTATTATCTCAGACCAATATGTAACTGTTTGTTTATTTCGGAAATTCTGCATGTTTAATTAATTCTGGTCACGTATCAGCGGAGAAGGAAGGGAATGATAATAAGGTTGGTGCAGTGTGGAAAACACCTCTATGCTCATCACTCTTACGTTGAGCTGGCGTAAAGTACTACCAAAATAAACAGGGCATCACAGCCTTAACAATAAATTGTAAATACAAAGGAAAAAAGCGAGGGTGTTTTTTCTTTATGATAACAAAAAGAAGCGATTGTAAAGGAGAGCAAATGAAAATAAATGATGATTTAAATTCGTGGAAACATTAATTAAAACGTGAGACAAGCCCTACGAGTTTAGTGTTACGATAATCATAATAAGGATAGAGTAATATACAACTTCAGTTCTAATGTAAAAAATAATGGGGGTAGGGTCTAATTCTCCGTTTAAGGAGAATTGTTTATACACATTTAGTTTATGAGAGAGAGAGGGAAGAAGTTTGATTCGAAAAAAATTGACAGAATGTAAATTCTTTGTGTAACAAACTATAAGGGGAAGATAGATGAAAGGCTCTTATAAAAGCGTTTTAAATACTATTACATCTTGAAAGCATGGGCGATGGCTGAAAAAGTTTAAGGCCTGTCCTGTAATAAGGTCTTTTCCTAAAATATATGTATTGCTTTCATGGACTGAACCTGATAAATCAACCCCAATCTTTTATGAGTTCTCCGATTCGTCCTCATGTGTGAAAGTTATGTTGGTAACTGTGAGTTTACATAGTAAAGAAAATAGCGAATTTGTTATTATATCGACTATTTTTACAGATAAGAACACAAAAATCCATATTTTTATGACTATGTAAACTCACAGTTACCAAACAAAACTTTCAACATGAGACCGAATCGGAACTTTCTTTCCTTTGTTTTTTATCAAATTCTCATAATAATTTCCTACAAACTTCTCTTTGGCCATAGTACATCATCAACAAAAGACTCTTACAGCGACTTTGGCTTAAACTTTTTCAGCCATACCCCCCCTTGCTTTCAAATGTAATAGTATTAAAACCCTTCTATACAGAGCCTTTCATCTATCTTCCACTTATAGTTTGTTACACAAAGAATTTACATTTGTCAAATTTTTTTAACGTATCAAACCCTCTTACCCTCTCTCTCT
>JABUQX010062517.1:0-32500 GCA_015478945.1 Trachelipus rathkii | reverse complement strand
TTGATGATGACGAGTTGTGTTGTTCATTTCAAGAATGAACAGAAATTCACTACTATACTGCCACGCCCTCTCATACACACCCGCCACATCATCTGGATAGTTCCTTTCACCAACTTCACATTCAATACGCACCGAGATATTTACCTGTATGACGTTCAGACGACACAAAATTTCGCTTTTGAAATAATTGTAAACCGGCTTGACTACAGAGAAAACAAAGAATTTTGCTGGATGAGTGTTCTACCATCGTCGGTGAGAACTGAAAGTTGAGGAATACTGTACTCTTTACTACATTTCCTTTCTACATTTTCTTGTGTTTACTGCTTAGATAGTTCTTATTCCGAGAATAATTATGATTGCATAGTGTTCGGTTTGCGATGTCATGGGAAATAATATCGAATTAATTATCCTAAACCCCGCACTGATAATGGATGCCATGCGGAATGCTTCAACAGTGATTTCAAGAGAATAACATCAACACGTACGGCTATAATATTTAGGAATTTCGATTGTGACTCAAATTTCTGTCACTACCTTCGGCACTAGTCAACTCCTTCTAATCAATTTCTCACAAAAGTTGCTAAATTTTCTACACAGGTCCCATCCAGAACATCTTTATTCTCTGCCCAAGTTTCCGAGTGCGATTGCAAATGAAATTTTAAATATTTTGCGAATGCGAAAGTCAATTCGAATATTTAAAAAACCGGTCGATTAACAACACACACACCACTATATCTTTTTATTATTTATTTTTATATATATATATAAGATATATTAATAATATATATTAATATATATTTTATAATATATATATTATAGTATATTATAATATATATATATATTAATATATATATATATATTATATACGATATATATATATATTCTTTACACCTTTCTCAAGAAAAAAAATAGTCGCTGGAACATGGGCGTCAGGGGCAGGGGGCAGGGGGCAGGGGGTAGCTGACCCATAAAAAAATTCAGACACATGAGCCAAAGAAAGAAAACTCTTTTTTCAAATAAAAGTATCGGTCAGCAGTATCTTCATTAATAAGACTGTTGACTATATATGGAACCTATCAACGTGCGTATGTAAGGACAGAGTGCATAATAACTGCTGTTGAAGCTGACAGATGTTTCTACAGAGTGCCGCGATAGAACATCAAATAACCATCATTCTACGCAAATCATAGAAGAAACTAAAAAACCATATTACCCTCAAATAATTTCAGTGTTGACATTTCTGACGCATCGATTTACCACTTCCGGGGAAGATCATGCAGGAGGGAGTGCTGCCAATTGTCCGCTTAGAAATAGATGCCGGACAATCACCATTGAAAAACATTTTATAAAGGGAAGAAAAATGGCAACATATCAATCAAGTCAGATTCAGAATGAGATCATTCTCATGTGTACTATTATAAGGGAAACCATCTTAATAAGAAAAAAGCAGTGCGCGTATAGCTTGACTAGCAGATGAAAACGGCTGAATTTGAAATGAACATTACCTATAGTGTTGCGCTATTCGACAATGAGTCGATGAAGTCAAATGAGGAAATCTATTGGCTTAGAACTGCGCAAAACGCTTACGCAAAAACCATTGAAAAGCCATTGAACGATATTTGTCACGACGAGGAACGTATCCCGAGAAATGCGGGGCTTGGGTTTCGGATGTGTTCTACGAGTGTCTGGCAAAGATAGGAGGTGTCCAACAAATGCGAAAAAGTATAAAAAACATTGTTCTTTCATCGCTCTTCACACAAACTAAATTAGTAGTAAATGATTTGACACAATACAGAAATCCGCAATTAAAACTAGTTAAGAAGAAAACTATTAAAGAAATTCGTTTTCGCGATCGTCTTGAGAAGAAAATTAATGCAACATCCCAACCTATGCCAGACCAGCATGGTCTGAACAACACTACTGGATCAGACTGTATAAGAGTACATGGATACTAATGAAGACTCTACTGTAGGTGGAAACCTTTTCCATGAAGACAATACTCACACTAAGAAAGCGCTTTCAGTGAATAATCAGCTGGCATTGTAATGTCGCATTCATCATAAATAGTGATCACGAAATACTCAGCCATGTAGAGCATTGAAATGCTCTCCATCCCAGACCCTTGGATATCGTCAAAAACTCGCAGCACATTCAAACTGAAAATGGTTAGGAGCCATCGAAAGATGAAGAAAAAATCACGATGAGTGTATAAAGAAGCCAATCAAATCGCCGAGCAACTGGGCTTGATCTGATCAATGAATGGGTAGGCAGCAGCCCCGCAGCAACCATCCAGCAAAAATCCCACGGAGATCTGGAGAAGATCCTTAATAAACTCCGTATCTGGATTCTTTAACCTCTTCTTTGGAATTACAATTTTCTACTGAAAGTACACCTGCTTATGCATTCGTCTATCACATCCTCCACAGCTACTCATAACAATCGAATGAGTTAAAGGAAACGACATTTTCATTATAGCTTTCCCACCCTAAATGCATAGAGAAAGAGCTAGAAACTTCGCGTACAAAATTTGGAAGGACAAAAAACTGAGTAGAAGAACTAAAAAATCTTGTTGTCTCCCATGTTAAAGGAGACGAACCTTTCTTCCGTAGACAAAAAACTTAATGATACACTCGGCCCATCACACCCCAGCAGTATCTACAGCAGAGCCGCTCCTTTCATACTCGCGAAGGATCAAGACTTGCGCTACAAGTACTTAGGAAGCACAGGTTAACAGCGCGCTAGATGTGACACAAAATTTTGTTTACAATGATGAACTTTATTCAAACAGCAGTGAATAAATTGCCCTTAACCAAGCGAAATTACTTCTTTATAATCATTTTGCAACTGCTCTATATTGTAATTTTCCATCAATGCATATTGTATTGAAATTCTATTTTAATAAAATTATATTTTTTAATATTAATCTTTAGATATATCCATACCAAATGTTCATTTAGTCTCTTTCACTTATATATATATATAATATATATATAATTATATAATATATATAATATTATATTATATATATATATATAGTATAATATTTATATATATAAATATATAATATATATACAGAAAATAAATAAAATTTTAAGCTTCCCCCCCTAGCTAGGAAGCTGTCGACCCCCAATACGCAGGAAATAGTACATACTAACACAATTTAAGCTTTCATTCTTGTGAATTTACAAAATTAAAGACATCGTATGATGTTATTACTGCAATTCATTAATTATATAAAGTATATGGCATAATAGTTGCATTGGTTGCCTATGATATTTTTTGTTTTTCTATATATAGCACTCTTCAAAACACAGAAAATTTGTTAACATTATGATAACTTTGTTAAAGAGAACCAAAAGAAAACTGTCCGGCTCAGAATCATACTCTTTGAATCACGGGATGTATGCCATCAGAGCAGCATGTCATGAATTCGATTACATAGTATAATTATATAGCTATAAAGCTAAATAGGTAAATAGGCTATAATTAATATCAGGTTTTAGACTAAATAGGAAATCAAATGGAATGTAACAAATTTTAAACCTTAAGCACACATTAGAGAGGACAACAATCCTTTAAGACAGAATGAACCTGCTCATTCCCATCGGCAGTAACAGCACCTTCCCATCTTTCGAAATCACCGCAGCGTCTTAGTGTTAAATTTAGTCATCTACGCAATTAGCTAGAAGCTACTCTGTTCTCATGTTTGAAGATTAAGTTAAAGAGATTATTATTAATATAGTTTAAAACTGATAGTACTTGGATCGAATTACTCAGATTATCACTATATCACGTCAAAGTACCAATTCTACAGGCAACACATAAGGGTGAAGCAAAATTAACGAGTGTTTCAAGAAGCTCGTGACGAAATATAAATAATATATATATATATACTAAAATATATATATATAAGTATATATATATATAATATATATATATTATATATAATATATAATATATATTATATATAAGTATAATATAATATTATATATATATAAATTATATAATTTTATATATATATAATATATAATATATAATATAATATATAATATATATATACTATATATAATATATATAATATATATATTATATATAATATATATATATATCAATTCTGCATAAAATTAGGATTCATATATGGTGTTCCTATATGCATTTTCGACGCTGATTTCAAACCTGCAGTCTGTTTTCTTTCTATCACGTACAGTTTTTATGCAGTGCGCTCTTAGATCATTTTGCATTGCATTCGTCTCTGGTACTATGAGACGTGGTTCGTTCGTGTATGGGGTTCAGTTGAAAAAAACGACGCATGCTGATTTAAGTTCTCAGTCGTTCAGCGTATGATGAAGCGCTTTAGTCATCCTATACTATTTGTCTTTATTGTGTAAAAATATGCTTCGCTTACAAGATGTTACACGATATCTGAATATATTTGTTAATTTCAGGACGGTATACTTATTAATGATTTTGATGAAGCGTGCAACTATATGTCTTCATTTTTCGAGGGGTTTTTAAAATTTTAAGGTTTTGATTTTCAAATGCGTTGTTTAAAGGATCGTCAAGATGTCGAGGCGCTACGTCTTTGGAATAATGGGAAGAAACCTTCTATGCCATTTGCTATTCCAATGTCAGGGAACAAACGAGCACTACAATGACTTATTTCTGTTTGACAAATGTACTTGGTTCATAATTCCTAAAAACATCAAAAATATAATATATCCTGACCTATCATCTACCATCAGACCTAACACATAGTGATTCATTACCCGTTCCGTTGCCACCCTCATGCATAGGGAGTTTCTGGGTTCAAGCATGAGGAACTGTTTATATGAAGATAGTGCGGAATGGGGACTATACTGTGCAGGAAGGTATACACCCCCCTCAAAATCAACAAAATGAACTGAATGATTTAGATCGCGATTGTATGGTCAAAGGACCAAAGCCGAACTTCTTGTGCGGTTGAAAGAAAACATCTTTTAGCATCGGGAACACAACTTTTGCATTCACTAAGGACATCGCGAAAAGGACTTACTATGTCTATTTTTCGGAGAACATGACCTCGTGTACGCTAATATATGTTCATGGTCTAATGCTTTTTCCGGTGTCACATCAATTATCAGCCTCAGATAGAGACTCTTATAGATTCAAAGCAAAACGTAGTTAAAAGGGTTTACACACAAGGCAATATGACAACCTTCAAATACCTATAGCACTCGCTACAATTAAAGAAACCTATGACATTATTGCAGTATGCTGACGAAAGTAAAATACAGTGAAATCGGATGACTCTGTGTAGTATTTGATGATTGCCTTCTTGCTTGGTTTGCAAGGGGGGATACACAAATATTCATGTTTCTATGCGATGGGTAGTTCTATGATTAGCAATCAACTGTAAACGGAAACAGTGGCCCGCACGTAAAAGTATTACTCCTAGTGTACGAAACGTTGTCCACGAACCGCTTGTCGATGAAAAGAATGCTATTACTCCACCCACTGCATATTAAAGTAGTATCATGAAACAATTTGTAACGGCCCGACAAGACAAGTGCTATTACATATATGCGTTCAGAAATTCCCCTCTATAAAGAAAGTTAAGAGGACACTATTGTTGAGACCCAAATCGAAAGTGTATGTTTGACAAAACTTATGAAATCAACTTACACAATTGAATTAGGGTTATGGAATTTTATAAAGACACGTTATTGAGAGATTCCTTGGGAGTACGAAAGATTTACACTACCCAACAATCAGGGAAAAATATGCTCTAGAAAAATGGAGTGCTTCGATTGTCCGCATGATATAAATTACATTTTTGCACGTCTCCACTTATTTTTTTCCGCAAATTCTAGGGGCCGTTCACGACGAGCAAAGGAACGCGTCCATCAGATATAAAGATATGAACAAACGTCACGCAGATGAATTCTAACAGGCTTGACTATTGGATGTTAAAAGGGATTACAAGTCTCGAAGAAGGTACAATGGGACATAAGAACATTAAAACGAAAATTTCAGCAATCAAAATGGTACTTTACTCCGTATCAGTATTGTATTTAATATGTTTACATTTCATACCAGTATCACATTGTTCTCATCTATGTGTATAACCATTGAGATTTTACCTATGCATATGCACCTCCAATCACAGTAATACCTATTATCTTACCATTAAAAAGCTGTCGTGTAAAGAATATGTCTGTGATTTGTGGAAAATCTTACGTGGATAGAGAAAGATGATCATTTCAAAAATCAGCACGGAAAATACGTATAGGAACATTACTTCATTCCAAAACATCAATTGTCTAAAAATGCAGACAATTACTATATATATTATATATATATAAACTATACTCATATATACTATAATATATATATATATAAATATAAATATAATATATATTATATATATACTATATATATAATATAAATATAATATATATATATATATATATATAATATAGTAATATAATTATTCTTGTAGCAATTGCACTTTCATTCTAATTTCCATCTTCCTTCACGAGGTGTACCATCCGTGTTCTTATCCTTTACTTACAATTTAGAGACATATTGTAGGTTTAACTCGCTCGTCTCATGCTATAGCCACAGTATTCTGCCTCAGAAATCATGGCGCCGTCAAACTCAAACGTTATGCTTCCTTATTTAATCCCGGAATCGTACTAATTTATCCTAGCTTAATAATAGGGACACTTCTCATTAGAGAATACAATAATCTATATGAATCTTCTTTAATCTCTCTAGCTCTGGCACTTTACTAAAAATGCCAAACCCGATCTTTTACTTTTCTCCATTCTCTGCTGTCTGTTTCTCCTGAAGAGGTACGACACACCATCTCCCTTTATCATTTTGCTATAAGCTACATTCTCTCCTACTTTTACACTCCATTCCACTTTAGCTAAATATCCGGAGCTATTCCCTCTCTTCTCACCCTTCCACAACATTCAAGTTCATTTCTGCTTTTTCTGAACTAGACGTAATATAAAGAAACGATCATGAACCGGTCCTCCAAATAATGGCTCAGTTAAAACTCAAGCGAAGCAGTATGAGGGGAATCATCATGCGTGAGCAAATACCTACATACCGGGCGAAGACAGCACCATTACAGAATCACAACATATGAGGTGGTTTGTAGAAGAAATTTTGAAATGCACTCAGACAATCCCACCATTTCTAGGAACTCCTGTTATAGGAAGATAAAGTAATATCAGAACCCTTCCCAATAGGTACGAGAAATAAGTCCCAAGAATATAAGGACAGCGAAGTTTGAGTTAAATGCTGTTTTCAAGATGTTATACGCTGTGTAATGATTATTGAGCGGAAAAGGAGGAACTGCAGTAAATACATTAAAGAGAATGAAAACAACCTTTATCGAGAAATTCGAGTAAATAGGCGCAGTTACCCCTGCCTTTCAGCTTCAAGCTAAATTGATTGTTGAAAATGACGTCTACGAAAAATGAGGCAGAATGAAGGTGGAAGTCGTCGGCATAGGAGTGGGTATTGATGAGGAAATAAGAGAGGCTTTTATGAAAGTATAAGAGCTTAGGAATAACAGAAACATGAGTAACACCAATATTATAATTATAGTAAAATAAAATATTGCCGGTGTCATTCACCAAAAAACCGAAGAAAAGAGTACCACGAAAAAATAGAAAGAAAATCGTCATAGAGCGCTTTCCTACGAAAGCCTATTGGCAGATTAGAGATAAGTAGAAACACACATGACGTGTTCAATCCCTGCTGCCCTATAACTAAGAATCTCGAAACTCATATCCGAAATAAACGGCAGATTATGACAGTTGGCGATCATAGAACGCTGAGATTGGTTATCACCTTTTATTGGTGCCAGAGCATACTCCTTCACAAAAAGAAAAAAAAAAGAAGAAAGCAAACAAACAAAAAGACGGAGACAGAATAATTACAAGACATAAACTGCAGCTTGAAAACAACAAGTTTTGAGAACTATAGTAGAATTACCATCAGAACCGTACGCTTTCTTAATGTTAAGGCTACTAAAAGCAGAAATAAAACAACCTTTTAAGAATATCAATATAGTATATGTTGAGGAGTGGAAGATAGAAGAATAGCACTGAAATCGCTCTAGTGAATTAGAAGCAAAGTGAGCAAAGAGTCATTTTAGTGAAGATAACGGTGTGTGGAACAGAAAATAATATAAAGAGAAGAGAGAAGCAAGTTAAGAGAAAACAGTTTTTGAAAAATTCAGAAAGACATCTGAGAGAGGACCAGTAAGATGAATTCCATTTTCCACTGCAGAAGAGAGATTATTAGTGTCATGGAGAATAAGAATTACACAATTTTTGGGATAAATATAAGTTGCAATGGGCTTCTAGAACTGTGAAGAATGACAAGTAAAATCCCTAAGACAACTCCCTGGGCTAATTAAGTACGAGGGACACAACGCGAAATAAACAAAGGTATCATTTCAGGTGGGCTTGGTCATCTACTACAACAATCTATACAGAGAAGATATATAAAAGTAGTGGTGTAAAAATAACTTACACGACTTTAACTTTTCCACGGAAGCTGTAGTTTTCCATGGAATCAAAAAAGAGCTCGACGTTAGTCCAGACATCTTAGCCTACCAAATTGACCAAAATATTTCCTCTCTTAAGTCTTGGGTCTTTCCTGTAGAAAGCTTGAAGAGATAGAACAGAGTACAGAAATAAGGCGGTCGAGGGAACCTAGAGGTGGAAAGAATTTAAGAATGTAAGGTAAAGTACTGGAAGTTAAGGAAAGATCTGGTTTATTTGTTCATTTCCATAACGATCAGGATTTGCAGACAATGGATCTGCACATTTATATCGAGGTTAAACATGCTGGTGGTTAGGAGAAATGTTACAGCGAGGTACACTAACACTTGTATACCCGAGGTGTGTTGAACGTTTTTTGAACCAATCCCCACCCCATAGGAATGATGATTCTCGTAATTGAAAAAGAAGTATGGAGAGAACCTGTTCTCTCAGTTCTGGTGATTTAAGTAGATTAAAAATTTAAAAAATTTTTGGACCAAATTTATAAAGTATGTTGACAGAAAACCAGAACTGATATTAAGGAGACGATCCATTGAAACACTGAAATTGCAATGGAGTGTTTTCAGGTCTCTCTTATCCAACCATATATCAGCATTAGGAGAATTGCAATAGTTTCGGAGAGCTCCTGACGGAACCTCTCCTAGCATTCAATTAATTATACACAGCTATAAAATTTCCAAACATCATCTTTTAAGAAAAAGTACAGCTTCTTACTGACAAAAGGCCTCATAACTTGATTATCATTCCGATTTAAATAGGTAAAACTACATTAGCAGAGATTGAAAAACTCTTTGCCCCGCAGTACGTTTTAAAAGCTTAATAAAAACTTACTTTAAAATTAAAACCTTTTCTGAATTTGCAAGCACAAATTCATTACACTCGGCGCCGGGGCCCCCTGCGGGAGCTGATGTGGCCCCAAGGGCTCCGGGGCCTCTGTGGCCGCGATCTCCCAGCCTCGACAATACAGCAAGTATCTCTCTCTCTCTCCTCTCCTCTCTCTCTCTCTCTCTCTCTCTCTCACTCCTCCTCTCTCTCTCTCTCATCTCGTCTACTCTCTCTCTCATTCTCTCTCCTCTCATCTCTCTTCTCTCTATATATATATATATATATACTATATAGTATACTATATATTATAGTATATATATCATAATATATATATAGATATTATAATATATATATATATTAGTATATATATAGTATATATATATATATCATTGATGAGGCAAATTCGGATTCGAATCCTAATCGAGCATATACTGGTGTTTAGTTGAATTGCCCTTCCGAAAGTATTTAGTAGTTCATCCAGGGCTCGTTACATCGTGATTCGAATGCCGACCTCTAATGAGAGGGTAACTTGTTAAAGGAATAAACCCAGTTACGCTAATCACTGAGATCAAGCGCCCTGTATAGGGGAAAAATAAGAAAAAATAAGGTAAAAACGTCTCGCCAGCAGCCAATTCTTCTGGGGAAGATAATCTTCTCTCAAAAAAAAAAGGAGAAAACCTTCACTAAAAACGAAAACTTAAAATAAAATAGGTCCATCCGTTTAGTTCATAATTGACGAGGAACAGCGCTCACCAAGTGGAAGGGAGGTATATGTAAGTAGAGGAATATAACGACGAGCTAATATACTATAAGCAAAAGCATAGTAGGAAGAAGACACAAACTCGTCGAGAACCAGACTAAGAGTTAAGAAAAAAAGTAAAAAATTTACAGTTTATTATTATAAAAAATCTTTAAAAATTTTTAACAAAAATTCAAAAATAAAAATATATATAATAGTGAGGTATATAAATAAATGTACGTATATCTCGGATGATATATTTCATGCGACACTACCAATGACCAAAAAATTGAAGAAAGCAAATTTGATTCTTGCAAAGATAAAAAGAGCGTAGGCTCTCCATCGACAAATCGCTCACCGTCGCCTACACCTGGACTATCTTCGAAAGACGAGTCAAGCCACCCTTCCGTGTCCGAGACGACTGAGAAACATAAACAGTTAAAAGAAATGGAATACCGTCCCGCTCGAGAGGCCGCCAGTGGAAATAACGAGGAGAGTAAAAAGCGCTCTTCGAGAAGTAATTCTTTATCGAGCCAAATAGACAAAAATTCCAGACGCTCATATTCAATTTCGGTCGAAAGGCAACTATCGCCATCCGGATGTAGCGCCAATGATTACAGCGAACCCTTCGACAACGTGTCGTCTTTCAAGAACCGGCGCTTGGTCGAAAGCTCTTCCGAGAAGTGCCCCAATCGTACTTTCTACGAGAATGTTAACAGTAGCAGCGGGAGCAGGAGCCGCAGCAGCAGCAGCAGAGCTTCGCCTTACGCGATTCATACATTATTCAAAAAGTCATCACGCGCGAAGAGTAGTGGCGAAAATCGCAGCGGGGACAGGAGCCGCAGAAGAAGCAGCAGAAGCGATCGTTACAGGGATAGAAGATCACCCTGCGTGATCACTCCGGTGATCGGAAACCGCCCCGAATATCATCGCGAAAATAGTAATAATGGATATTGGAGAACTGAATTTATAGAAAAATCAACCGACGCTAGCTCTCGGTGGAGGGAGGTTGGCGATGACGGCTGCGTCAGAGGATCCGACCGAAACCTCGACGAATATTCGGGTTATAGCACGTCGAAGAGTGACGTGGCTAAATCGATCTTACACCAAGATTCCCGTCAAAGAAGTTCGCCTTATGGCGGAGCAAAGTTAAACGAAGTAGCGGACACGCGTCTAAGAAAATCACACGAGGCTATTTCAAAACTGTAAAAAGAATAGATAATTTTTACTTTATTGGTATGTATATATATATATTATATATATATATATTATATATATATATAATATATATAGTATATATATATATATAATAATATATTTTATATATATATGTTATATAATTACGGGCTCTCAAATATTTCGTTATGGTATAAGTATAGTATAAGTATAAGATTTATAAGTATATATATATATTGAATATAAATTTTAATAATATATTATATTAATTTTATTTATCATATTGACTTATATCTCGGATTGTGATTTTATGAACGTTCGTATAGTATGATAAATTTCCAGATACTCTCTGATTTGCATATTTGTGTAAACTTATTATATCTCTCGTGTTTCTACACACCAACCACTGTTCCCGTTTTGTTGTTGATGTCCTCTCATACCAGTTTTAGCATTAATATTAGTAGTATTTCTATTTGTAAAAGACTGAAAATAATTAAACGAATTTGTTTAAAACATTTTATTAATCTATTGATTCAGAGACGTTTCTTCGAGAAACTAATATAAGGCGAAGGTCTTAGTACAAAAATTTGAAAATCTAAACAAAGGAAAATTAAAAGTTTTTTCAATCATAGTAAAAAAAACAATCACATAAAATGCACAACTATTTAGTTCTTAAGTGATTTTAAATTGTTTTAGTAACTCGTCTCTATCTAATTTTCTTTGAAAGCGTTTTCTTAAATGGATTTTGCTCTTTAGACGTGTGGTTATATCAAATTTTGTTCTATTCTTCTTCAAAACTATTCTTATGAGGTTGAAATATTATTATATCTTCAATCTAAAACTTACGGTTATATTTCTGATTACCACAGTTGCAAAAGATTCTTGATAATCTGATATTAACCAGAACTATTTTCATTTCTGTGCTTGAGTATTGATCCTCTCAATTTCGAGTCAAAGAGAGTCTCGTCGCTAATTTTTTTTCAGTACGTGAAACTAGTGGTCTCTTTTCTTCTTGCTTGCTTCTCTCTTCTTCTATTCTTTTGCGTCTGACAATTATCGAGTTCAATATTCTGTTTAAGCTTCTGATACTGCTTCTTTTTTGTCTACTGTCTTAAATTGCACAATATTTTGCGCAAGACCTTGCTTATCTGATTCTACTTTCATTCTCTCATTTAATTCTTTTACTGCTTCTTCGGCCTCTACAATTGTATCTACGACATTCCTCTCAGGAGTTTAAAACCATTATTTCTTAGAAGTATTTTTATCTGCTTCAGATTGTTTTGTCTTGTCTCTTGAGATTTCCCATATGTATTCTTGTTATATTTCTTAAAAGCGCCACAAGGACGCATAGTAGATTTAGTGTTATGTGTCGGCTCGAGTATACTTCTCACGATCATCGGTCGTCCGGGACCACCTAATGGCCTCTTCCTCACTGATTTTTGTACTATCTCTGTCTGTTAATCTACTATATGGTAATATGTTATCATCTTCTCTCTTAATGTGAAGTATAATATACATATGTTAACTCACACGGAGTTTTTATTTGGTCTCTATCCTTGAAAACACTCATTAGTGAAAGGTTGACTTGTTATTCTCACTCCAATACAAATTATTCTTTACTACCTGATGTCTTTTCTAGTTTCAAGCTCCTTTCTCCAAACATAGTGTTGTATTCCTGAGAGTTTGGGAGGTATGATTCTTTTAGATTCTGACAAATAGCTAGAAAGAATAATCGCTTCACATTTCTTTGCAAATGCTACGATTTACTCTCCTATTCGTCAGGGAGCTAATTGTTTTATCCACACGAGTATACGTTGTAACCTCTAGAATTCCAAGCCTCGGTTGCATTTAAAGGTAGACTTTTCCTGATTTATGATATTTTGATGAATGACGAGTTTTCAATCAAATTTTGTCTTCTAGTATAGTAAGGAATGCTGAATGCAGATGCTTGAGTGCAATACCAATGAGCTGCATAGCTAGTTATTAGGTCCTGTGGCCTGGTCGCTTCGGTTCGAATTTTTCGTTTCGTGGCTCCTGCCTAGCTCCGGTAATTGACGGCTGATTACTCCGAGCAAGCAATATCGATAGCTAATAAAGAAATAAACAACGAAACTTAATTTTTTTTGCTTTACAAATTTGCAAAAGTAAGTAAATGAAGTAAATAAAAGCATTAAAAATATAACGCGTGTTTTATTTAATTATTCGAAATCTCTTTGCGTGCTCTCTACTACTACGTACACATCATACTCTCTTTCTATCTCTACAAGTTCTCTTTCTCTCTTAGTTTCTTACTCTCCACTCTGAATACTGATACCTTGAATTTTCCTGCTCTTACTCAAATTATTTCCTCTTCGCTATTCGGAAATATGATTATAAATATAGTTATCTATCCAATTCATATATTCATGCGCCTTAAGCACCGGTGAATTTAATAGATATTGAAGGATAAAACTATTAATAATCATTTTAATATATATATATAAGATTAAATAAAAAAGTATTTAAAAAAAATCATAATGACATTAAAAAATATAATTATATTTTACTTACGTATCTGTTACTAGGCATTTTAACTAAATTATACCCGCTTAGTGTGAGGTACTTGCTATTCATAAGGACCTGAACTTCTATTTGTATCAGACTTAAATATAATGAGCGAAATTTAGCCTAAAGTCACTCTCTACTCTGTGGAATTTTGCACAGCACCTTAAAATATATTAAAACATACAACATATTGTAGTATATTAGAGTATATAAATATGATAACGTATATAATATATGATCAATAAGATAATAGTTTTATTTCTACTTATATATGTGCGATATCTAGAATTTAGTGCTGGATCTGAATATTCTAAAGCGAATTTTCTTTCCTCACTATTTATAAATATTTCTAGTCAATTCATTGTAGTTAGATATAGTTATATAGATGACTTTTGAGTGATCGTTATTATATATAATCATTAGTAGTGTATGGGTTCTTAATACTACTTTTATGTATCATGGAAAAATAATTATTATATAAGGCATTTCTAAATGCTCCACGCTAGTGCTTATCGTCTTACTACCAGAGTCAGTAAGATATGAAATATGTATTTTATCACTTATATATATATAGTGATAATTTCCTAATCAAATATCTGCACTTATATTTCACGCGTCATTAGATCAGTCTCATAATGCAATCTGGAGGTATAGGAGAGTAGTATGCATGAACTTCTTATTCCTACTTCTCATAATCTCTGTGATATTTGGATAGGATATAAGTGGGAACCGTATGATAATATGATAAGGATATATACAACTGTGAAAATATACTTATTATAGGTGATGTGTTTCGTCGCGTTATGTGCTTTCACGCTGCTGCTTATATCTGATTATTTGTATATATTTTTATTCATCGATTTTATTTTTATTCTTGCTTGCCTACAATGTTAGATACAAAATTTATATAAAATATTAAAATAATTAAGAGACAGGAAAACAATGATAATGATTAAATAATTTGAGAAAATAAAATATTTATAAAATAAACTACTATTAATTAAACTAGAAAGAATCTAGATTAAACCTACCTTACTAAATCTCACTATACTAAGACCTCCAGCATAATGTCCTTCTATGATCTTGTTTTTCTATTTCAATGCCTCCATAAGTGGCTTGATATAGCGGCTCTACATACACCTGATGTACGGTGTATTTTATTCAGCTTCACATTCAAAAATCTTTTAGATAAACTGAAAGCAATTCTCCGCCTCTCTTTACCCCAAAATAGTTTTACTTGTTTCATAGCCTACATTAATCACAGATTAAAAAACATATTTTCCTTGACCGAAGGAAGCCTCAACAGTGATTACACAAGAATACTCGGTAAGAGTCATACTTATCAAAACTAACATCACACGGCCATTACCTACATTATACTCATACACATAATGTGTTACTATACTCAATAAACGATAGAATCTCTAGAGAACACCACTCGCACCTCATTCTCGTGACTACGCTTGCTCTCACGCCATATGCACGGCCCGCTAATACCTCCGTAGTGAATTACAACTCAAACAATCTAATCTCCATACTTATCTATAAGATTACGCGTGTTGTATAGTGATAGACAACAATATTAATAATTAATTTCCAATTTAATTTTTTTAAATCAAATATATCAAATATTATTATACTAATAGTAGTATTATTTTCAACGTTTTCATCATTCTAATATATACTAACTACATCTGTGTATAGTGAGATATCAACCCCACACCATAATAGTCTATTATTAAATACGGAATCATATAATGATGAGGTAGTCATATAGATAAGAGCACTAGATACATGATCGAATACTTCAATAATAGCTATCGAGAGCTCTCAGAAGTCGTTGTATTTTCGCACGAGTGCATCTCGCAATTTCAACAAGTACTCTCACATAGTGAGAAACTTGTCATAATACACCCGTGTGTCAAGACCCGCTCTTCACGCACAGAATCAGAGTGTCTCAGTTAACAAGGAATTTCTTCAGTGGGTGCGCCGATGGTTCCAATTTTTCAGATATTATGTGTATTTACGATACAGAGGGAGTCACTATATATACTCAGTTGATAAGTCTTTGATATAGTTTATATTTACTACCATAGCTTAGCATTAACTGCAGTACCTCTCATCTTAGTATTACGACTCTCGCGATCACTCTATAGCGTCGGTACTTTAGCGTGGCGAGATTCCCCTTCATGAAAACGACTCAACTTAACATTAAACATACTTCAAGTCATGCTAGCGACATACCACGAGGATAAAATCATCGCTATTACCGTTCCCAAGATATCATACCACTCCAGCAACTACTGACAACGCTTTCACCAATACCAATTTTGCTTAAGCTAGAAACATACCGTATACAAAGCGATTAACTAGACGTCTAACATATAGTGGACTCGCACTGAAACTATAGAGGATAAAACTTGAGATATATAAGCGTTAGGTCTAAGTGCAAAATTCTGAAATAATATCGACTCTCCTAAATTTTTTTCTGAAATAATTTTCTAAGACAAATTTTTTAATTTTTTTATCGAAGCCCACTCGTAGACTAGTTCGACTACAGCTATATATTAGAAACCTCTTCGACGTGTATACTCCAGTTCCCCATCGAACCTGTTCCCAGATAATTCGACGGGCTCTGGAAAGCAGTAGTAACCACCCTTCACAATACCCTAAAAAAAAAGGTTTGTCACGCGACTCATCATTTAGGTCGTTTTTAGAGTTCCCCTTCGAAATAGTGCTTACTAACTAAAAACTACATAGGTGGCGCCTTACCGCGAAGCGACAACACCGCAATATCAAGCTCGCGACCTAGAACACGACCTTACATCAATCCTCTACATATACTTAGGCCGAAAACTCTCAAAGTCAAACCTCAACGCATCTATATGACCTCACAACAATTCATTAGGACTGACCGTGGTGTGTGAAGACTTGCAGTGGATAAAGCTCGCAAGGCCTAAGAGCAACATTACCTCGAAAACAAATTTTTTGATCCTAAAATAATTTTGTGACTCTTTATCTTATGCGAGCATTTATATATCATCTTATAGCACTATAGCAACCTCACTCAACGACATGACCCACCAAACCACTTAATACTGGTACGCACCTACTCCACTCAGCCACCTTAGACCTATCGATGGATTATAACTCAGACCTCTCCGACTTAGACTTAGACCTAATCGACGTGTACTTTTAGCCTTCGACGTATCACTTTAGACCTTTCGACTCATATACTTAAATGACACTATGGTCACGACTTATGCACATATAGACCTTCGATTCTATATACTATTAGATTCTAATCTTGACTGGGAAGCACTATTAGACCTAATCGACTTAATATCATACTAATAGATCTTTCGACTTAAAGCACTTTAGAACACTTCGATCGTAATAATAATATACTTAGGGACCTTCAGATCTTAGACTAAGACTTCGGACATATATTCTTAGACCTAATAATAATAATTAGAAAAACTATTACTTTTTATTTTTAATAATAATCAAAGGGGTTTTATTTATTTCACACTCTATCCAAACGTCACAATATATCACGGGTATGAAGCTAATAAGTTATGATACCTAAAAGGTGATCGCAGCTCAGATTAGATCACGGTTAGGTCGTTTTTTGGATGATTCCCATTTGCTAAAACGATCCACTTTAATTATATAGTGAGTACGCTAATAACTGGGAAATCGACCAAAAAATGACGGTAATTCATCAATAATAATAATACTGAATCGACTTCAAATATACTACTTTATCTATAGCTCTACACTATCGTTAAAAGCGATATATGAACGTCATATAGTGAAACCGCTTGGGAGAAAACTGCGTAAAAGTCAAACAATCTAAGTAGAAATTGGGAAAAAATAATTTAAACTTGGTAAAACATATCCCGAAAGGACTTTTTCAAAATTTTTTGAAGGCCGATACGAAAGTCGAAAACCTCTCTCGATTGTTAACAACATATTAGATAGGAAACAACTACAAGAAAATTTAATGAGAAACTCGTCTAAAATACAGTTGAGAATGATAAATAACATGATGCTAAAAAAATTACTACTAAACTTATATCTATTAGTCGGGACAACAAGTACCATTTATTATCTTCAACAAATTTAAACCTTTTGATTACCAAAATTAATAACTTTGCGTTTTTATTTTAATTTTAGTTTCATATTGTTGGGTTTTATTATATATATAATTTTAACACTGTTTGTTATATCTTTACTCTTTCGCGCCTCGAAAAGTCGACTGGATTTATTGGCGATTCGTTTTATAGTCCCGACGAAGATATAAGAATATTATATATAATTTTTATATAATTAAGTCACCCTTATAGACACTCCTCTTTCTATGAGAAGTAAATATTTAGAAGATAACTTAAAATCTAAGATTGATTTTAAAAAAGCACAAATTAAGAGCAGAACTTACATCTATTAGTCAATTAGTCCAAAGAGATTGAAATATGTGTTTATATTCGTATTGATAATTGTTTTATATATAAAATTATTAATATAATATTCTCAGCAATTTATCGATTAATTCAATTTCAGCGACCTTACGAAAAGATAAGACTGGAATATAAAGTGAACGCCTACCATATATAGTAACCAGACGAGTTCCGGATAAAAGATTAAGATCATAATATACCAAAGAAAGAATGGAAGATGAATAATAACTGAATACAGATAGATATAGCGATACGAGAAGATATAGCACCACAAAACGCAAGATATACACAACTAAATTCGTAATTAGAAAGAGGTATACGACAAATAAGATAATAATGAATTACAAGACCGAATAACGCAACATCAAGAACGAAATCAATCATCGCCTCTCTATTGAGCTGTATCGAACTCGAAATAAAACATAGGATTTCGACGTCTCCAGAACTACGATATTTCGTAAAAGAATCATTATAAAACGCATTTTTACATCGCATGCGATAGCGAGCGAGTTTCGTGCGAATAATAATAATTTGATGTAAAGAACTTTCTCTCAAGAAAACTCTCAGAAATACAGTTAGGAACCCATGCAGAACGTGATCAAAGGAAAGAAGAACACAATGGTCAAGTTTATACTGGGAGATTTATCGAGGGTAAAAATAGTAATAAATCAACCAATTAGGTTAGATAGCACGTATCTTGGATTACATTCTAGAAACATATTAGAGTCTATCCCAAAATTAGAGATATCTTCGGACGCGGAGATATCAATTCCGCCAATAGTATCAGATGGACCGGGGAGCCATAATATACGGTAAAGAAGCAAACTGTAAAAGATTTGATCATCAGATCAACTAATGTGCAAGATTACAAACGACGTAAAGAATTCATCAGGATGGGGGGAACGTCTCCTCTGGTAGCTTACATAAAAATGTACTCCTAAAATATTCAAAGAAGAAACGTCAAATTTGAAACTTTTCACGTGATCGAAGTCATATCACAATAAAAACGAAAAATGATAAACTTCAACGAGGAAAAAGGTAAAAAGTCCATTCACCACTAATGACAAGTAAGTAAACCCCGATGGATTGCAGCAGCTAGCAGCTGCAGCGTAAGGAACACCGAAAGAAAATAGTTGAGAGAACAACACAATAATTAAAAGAAGAAGATAAGAAAAAATAAAACTACAAATTAAAAAAGAAAAGTGGTATAATCACAAAAAAGAGGCGGTATGTTGAGTATCATCGACCAGAATGACAAAATGATTATAATTAAAAACAAATTTTGAATTTTCTTATAGCAAATAAAGAAGATAAAAAGAGTGGTGGAACTCCATCATCGAATTTTCCTTCGTCACGTACACTATCGGTTGAAAGGCAATCGTCTGGAAGTCTCGCTAATGAATACAGCGAGCATAAAGACAATATATCATCACCTTCGTCTTTAAAAATCCCTCGCTTGGTCGAAAGATCTTCCGAGAACTCCCCCAATCATATTTTTTACAAGAATATTAACAACGCAAGCAGCAGCAGCAGCAGCAGCAGCAGCAGCAGCAGCAGCAGCAGCAGAGGAGCTTCACCATACGGGATTTCAACATTATTCAAAAAGCCTTCATCTGCGAAGAGTATTTGTGAAAATTGCAGTAGCGATCCTTACCGAGATATAAAATCGCCGTGTGCGATCTTCTATCTGGGTAAGGATAGCTGCTTCTGCAGCTACTGAAGCGATAGTGATGAGTCAACGGTAACTTGTTCTTCATTAAAATATATCAAGGTGTGGGATTTGCAGGTGCCAACGAGTCGCCATGCATCGATAGTTATATTTACGAATAAAAAAAGTATATAACAAAAATAATTTATTACGAACACTTATTATTTAAATTATTAATTTTTTTTATTGTGGCTCAGATATAAGAAATTAAAAAGCTTCATATATAAATTTTATTACTATTATTAATATATTAAGATGAATAAATAACATTAATCACACACTAATTTAATACGCTCGTATTATATTACCAATATTATTTTTTTAAGTAGAAGAGAACCCCTTTTCCTCTCACTACTGCACCACGCGAAAAATGTCTGCCTTTAAATCACTCCCGGCGCTTCTCTTCTAGAAGTGCTATGCACCAATACAGACTGACCAACTAGGAAATCAGGAGGTTGGGGGGGAGTTGTTGTCTAAAGATCATCAATAGCGATCGGGCTATAGGTTAAAGCGTTTCAGCACTCTATCGGTGATGTCCTTTTTCGTTTCCTTAAGAAGTTGAATAGCTAGTTGTCGCCTAGCGCATCTGTACCGATAGAGATTGTTGGGGAACGTCCAACCTGGTATGGGACATTTTAGGCTCAATAAGCTTTCGACTGTGTCGCAGAACATCCTCCTGTAACTGAAAATATCATCGACGGTTTCTTTCGATAAACCGTATTCTTCTCGTGCCATTTTCTCGAGGTCCTCTAATGTGAAATCGCCGACGTTTTCCTTATCTCTGCAAGTTCTCAACAAGCGGCCGTTGAAATGCGAGGTAACTTCGAGATTCTCCAAATGTTCATCGCAGAAACTCTTCAGCTCGTCTTTCGTTACAGCGTCCTTCCAACGATGATGATTGTTGAGGTAGTCCGCAGTGATCGTTTCGACAACGGGCTTTGATTTAGTTTTTAGTGTTTCCAAAAAGGCGTCCGTAGAGAGAGCCTGGTCGTCGATTGGCGTGAAGATGTGTATTAAAATATCCCCGTAGCTGTTCTTATAGTTCAACTTACAGAAGAACCGAAAAATCATTTCACGTTGTAATATTACGAAAATTCGAGCTCTCATATTCTCTGAAAACTGGTCGAGGTCATAATCAAGGAAAAATAGCGGTTTGTTTAAATTTTCTGAAAAACGCCTCTTGATTTTAAACGCATCGTATTTGCTGTAGTAGCTGCCACTCACCGCCAACTGGGGATCTGTCAATAGGAGATTTTTGTAGCTCTTGAAGATTTCCCAATCCATGTAAATGGAGGCTGTCGCCCGTATGCATTTCAATATGTACAGAGAAAAATCGAGCCGTGGTCTCTTGAGAATTTTGAACTTAATATATAGGAATATCAACGCCGCTAAGTGAGCGACTTTATCGAAGAGGTGAGGGTTTCTGAATATGCAAAAGCAAAACAGGTCGCCGAAAACGTCTGTCTGCAGGATGCGTTTTATGACGCCCACTAATTCCGGCGTGAATAGTGGAATAACGGCGTTAAATTTCGTTTGCGCGTCCAATTCCGAAAGCGTCGGGTTTCCCTTCCCGCCTTCTCCGAACACCATTTTATCCGCCTGAGTACTCAACACCGTTTGGCTCACTCTCCAGAAGAGATTTCTCCGGTCTTCCAATGTCGCGATTAGCTTCCAAGGATTCGATTGCGAGGTTTTGTTTATTTCGGCTAATATCGGATATCCAGTGACGGGAAAAAAGGTAAGGAAGGCGAATTTATCCCTACTTAAAAGTTCCCATAAGTATTCACTCATGAGGTTTTCTATCAAGGAATCATGCGTCACTAGGCACGAGTTTTTATCCAATTCTTCTTTCAGTAGGAAATTTTCTATTTCAGCTCTTTCGGATTGTACGACTTCCAAGACCCGTTTTACTTCGTCCGCGGTGAAATCATCTTGGCATCTTCTGATTTCGTCGTTTCTGTAGTTATAGGGTACGGTTTCCATGCGTTGCGATAGCCTTTTCAATTCTTTCTCGGTTGTCCACGCATCCAAATGATTAACCGAGGAAGGTAACAAGAATTTGGCCATCTTTATTTGCGTTGGAATTTCGATTATCGGTAATTCCCCGACTAACTCCGGTAGGGATTCTACAAACTCTTTGAGGAAAAAGGCTTGTCTCTTTAGGTCGTATCGAGCTAAGTCGAACTCCATCTATCTAGAAAAGATTTTTCAAATCTGATTATTGATTTTACCGATATTGCAAAGATAACTTTAAATCCTTCTTTCTTTTATTATTGTTCTTACATCACTTGAAATTCAGCAATGTTTTATATTTTGTAAACGTTTCTCATAATTGTCTTATTGAGTACACTGTGGTAGCTATCTCTCTTATTTTTTCATAGATGATTTCCGAGTTGATTAATTTATTATTATCCATCTGTAAATAAACACATTTTTTATTCAGTCACGTCCTGAATTGTACTTATATATATGATATGTTTAACGTACGTATTTATAAAGTACTAATATATCGTAACGATCATTCCGTGAGATATATAGGTGAGCGTCATTACCATAGAAATAAATATAATTTCGAATTACATATAATTAGGACTGGCTTCAGTAAAAGTAGTTATCCTCGGTTCTCAGTTTGTAATCATTTCGCGAGATAAATTCTTCCATAATAAAGTATTTTTAGTGACTTCTGGATGGGCAGTCGACGCACACAGGGCGTGGGTGAAAACCCTTCGTGAAGTACGCGCGCAGCTGACTATAACTACTGATATGTTCTAGCTGCCATTCACGTAACACTCGAGTGCGTCTCATTCATTAGTATTTAGCGACACGTTGCAGCTCTGTCGTAAATTATATTATATATGACTTTTGGGTGTTTCTCCATCTTCATAAAGATATGAAATAATAGTTTCGTCACCATGTGCATACTCGCTTTGTGACTCGTTGAATATCGTTTTATCTTTCATATAACAATGATTTGCTCTCATTTCTCCTCTCTGTATCCTTCCACTATCTGTTAATATGTTTTTTCCTAAGTAGCCAAAACTGGGGCGTTAAATAGAGCCGTTATTTAAAATATCTAGTATGTTCATCAGATGAGATTAAACGCGTGCAGCTACGCGCTCTCTCTCTCACATATTGAGTTACAAAGGTATACACAGGTTTGATCTTCACACGGCCCGCTTCTGAGTACAACGACTTATGATTATCCATATATACGTGAATTCAGTAAGTAGTAATAGAATGTGCTTGTCTTATATATATTATAATACATGTTTATCTATTTACTGCCCTAGCTAGTGGTCAAGAGACCCGGTCCACTGCTGATCAGGATTCCGCGATAATAACATATATAGTATTATTTCATATGCTATTTGTTGTTTGATATGCAATAGTAGATTCACACAAATAAAACTGATACGAACTATAGTTTCTATAAAAAAATTTGTGCTTTGCGATAATCCTTCTAAAATGTTTATTAGTCAATCATTTAATATGCAATTAACATTACTCTTATAAGTATATATATATTATATAGTAGGTTAAATAATTAAAGTTATAGATTATTATAGGCTCTTAAAGTAATACATACTCACAATTAGTCTCTGGTTTGAGTTCACGGAAAGAGTAGATATAGTAGGAATTGCTACGGTTCTAGTACTCCTATAGTAGTCGTCGTGACAGGTCATATCAGCTGAGATGGTAATATATTCATTATTAGTGAAACTTACTGTGACAATCATATTTCTATGGTAATATATATATTATTATATATATACTATTGATATCTCGCCTTATATACTTATATATAGGTATATATATATTATTATATTAATTTACAATCCATTTAATGTAAAGAAAAAATATTTATAATAAAAATCTATTTTAAAGCGCAACCGCTAAAATATTTAGATGATTTTTATACTGATAAGTAGGTCCGTGGCCTTACAATGAGTCAATCGCATCGGAATGTCATTTTATTCTTCGTTATAGCTACTCTCTCCAGATCGCTGGTTATCTGTTCGCATTTCAATGTCTCGTCACGATGTGGTTTCATATGCTCGCATATTATATCTACCTGGCCTTCCTATTTTGAAAGAGGTACTCGTCTGCGTTGGAGCTTACCATACTCGATTTGTGACTTTATGAAGCGGAGTCGGACTTCTTTTATCAACACTTTTTCTTCCTCCGGAATCACTATTTGAGTTTTGAGCTCCTACACTATTCGCACTTTTCCTCTTGATAATACATTTTTTCGTTCAGACAATTAATTGCTTTTACTGCGGAATAGATCTGTTTTTGTCATGTAGTCCATCCGTCTTTTCGCGGACCTCCTCGACTTCTTTCGATAGGTGACTGATGCTGTTACTTGTCTCTCTGGCCAGACCCGCGACTGTCTGTTCTTAGCTGTCTACTCTCTCCGTTCTTTGTTTACTCTGCCGCTGGGACACTGCGATATACTCTTACCTACTGCTTACTTATCGCGCCGCCTTGTTTCTGAACTTCTATTTGGTGTGTTTCAGCTCCTCGGTGTATCGCGTCGCGATTTCTCCTTCGCTCATCCTTCTCTCAGTCGCATGGTCTCCCAACACTTAATATTTTTTTTTGACTTTGCCATAAATCCTCTACTTATATCAGTTCGATCTAGGTATAATATTGATCGCTATTTATTCTCTCTTCTCGGACTTGATTATTTTGTTTCGTTTTTACTGAAGCGCTTAGCCTCAACCTGAAGTGTGTTTTCTCGCCCAGAATGTTGATATAGCAAGTTCGGATTTGAACAGTGTTTCTCACAAAGGTTGTCATCTCGCTCTTTATATTATAGATTCGCTCGCCCGCTCACTTTTTCAGCCTTCTGCAGTGCTCTTGCTCTGTTTTGTTTTCCTTGCTGCTGGATTACTCGCCTTTGATTATTTGTGCAACCGGTTACCTGCTGGTGCTGGTGGTTGCTGGGTGCAGAACGTGATACTGCCTTATGCTGTGTGCTTGCTTTGCTGTGCGCAATACGTTTGCTAGCTGCTCGCACTGCCTGCCATACTGCCTCTCCTTCGGTTTCTTGGTGTTTGACTCGGTGACCCACCCCCTGGTAATTTTTTTTTCTTGCATCCTGTCCAGTCTAGCTCGCTCTGCTGCTGCTTGTTCGCTGGTCTCCTTCTGTCTCGATGGCTGAAGTAGCTCTCGGAATAGTAACAATCTTTTGTCTCAGCGCCGTGCTCACATCTGAAACTGGTTACGCGTCCCCACTCGACACCGCTTTCTCTCGGATTTCTTCTGATTACAGTTATTTGGATTTTTTGTCAGGCTCTCGCTCACTTCCGTCTCTCTGCGTGCGCACGAGATATGTGGACTTCGCCCCGTCAAACTATTTCCTTCTTTTACCTCTCCTTTGTACACATCTTCTTCTCCCTCATTTTTATCAATCATTTTCTCCTCTTGGCTCACTTGACTCGTGTTTTTTCGCGCATAGTGCCGTGCCTTGCTCTTTTTTTCTGAAGAATACCATGTGAGGATCGCTTCTGAGTTTATGAAAAGGATACACACGTCGGTTAATTAGTTTGGCGATCGCCCCTTTTCATCTCTCCCATTACTCTATACCTTCGTCTTTCCCTGGCTTGGGGGCGCCACTCTTATATGTGACACCTAAGCAACACTTTTTACTCTCAGTGGCTCGATGTGAATCACATCTATTGCTATGTGGTCGAACTTTTTTCTTTCGCCTAGCCCACAATGTTATTGGTTTTGAGAATCCATACTCTTCCGGCCTTTTCAGCACGGTAGCTCTCGGATGCTTTTTACTCTATCGACTATTTCGAACTACCATGTGGTGAGCGGTGGAGAGGTGCTCTGCTCTGCTAAGCTTGCTGCGACATGACTCGCTTATTGCGAATTATACTTTTCCCTCTCGTGTTTCCTCACTCTTTACTTCATCTTGAGTGTACCTTCTCTCTCTGTTATGTTTAAGTAATTATATCCGAGGAATTCCCACCCTCTTGTCCTCGCTTTAAATTTAAGTCGATCCGAGCCCTAACTGTCCGTAAGCGATGATATCTCCCTTCTCTCTCCGTTATTAGTTTCTCTTTTGAGCTCTTATTTTTGATAATTTTGAAAAGGTCTCCATCTATAGAAGATTCGATCGGAGAAAACCGGCAATATTTGATTGATACTTATTTTTTGGAGGAGGCTACTCCTGCTGCTGTTTATCTCGAAAATCTATGTGACACTTTACTGAGCTATTCCATTCGGACACAGGTAAGCGACGACACGACGCACTATCCGACACCACCAGACAATGACTCTCCGAAACTTAACTTTATCACAAACTCATCAAAATGTCTACTGCATTTAGAGACGCGGGAGGCCCTCGAGACTTCGATTCTTTATATCTTCTATATGATGTATGACCGGCACATTGTCTTATTCTCGAGATTCACTCTCGGGTTGGTTACTGCCCTCCGGTCGATGCTCCTTCTCGCCTTCTCGCTGTTGTCTCGATTATTATCAACAGGCCTGCTTACTCTACTTGTTTATTCACTTTATCCATGCTTATATCTCCAATTACCCATCGTCCTTCTCGCGACTGTGCTATTTTACATTTCTACTTCAATCCTATATATTTGATATTTATGGTATACTGTAGCGTAAATAATTTAAATATTCTACACTTTTAGTTTACACACTTTGATAAGAGCAAATTGAAAATCTAGGTTTTTTTAAAATGCCTTACATTACTAGCATTCTTATCAATTTTTTCCCGAAAGTTGTCGATTACCCGATGCATCTATCTAGCTCATCATTCAGTATCGTACATTATGTGTGGAATCGTAATGTTTTCTTTTAACATATCTAACTGTAAGGTTATGTGGTCATAGCATAAATATTTATAAGCCAGTTATGTTATTGTAACTTATAAAATATGTAGTCGTGATAAATATGCAAAAAAAGAAACTTTATTTACCTCCTTTCACTATTGGTAACTGCAATGTTGCTCCTATACAATCTTTTAACCACTAACTCTTCTAAAATAATGAAGAGTCGATAATTCTAGATCCTCTGTTTTTGTTACCCTTCTTATTTTTATGTATCACTTTACTCACTTTCTAATTCACACCTAAACTCCCATTTGAGAAAAAGACAGCCTAATTGTACCTTAAATACGTCGTGAGCGTTATTGATGTCCGATAATGATTGTTAATCAGATCAATGAAAAGGTCGCTGACGGTTCCCACACGAGCGAGCTCTCATCCAAGATCCACTCATCGACACATCAAAATCAACAGATCTCACAATAGCCATCACGCCTCACATCTCACTCACCGTCGGCAGTTAACAATTAACCTCTTTACTTTTTGGAATGATATTTACTATATACGCGCTGCTATGCAACACTTAATCATTCTTTTCTCGATTGGTACTGTGCCCACTATGAGGGCGTTAGCGATCACCTCGATCGGTGTGGACGTTGTAGATGACTGACACCTTTATATGTATTATTGTTCATTTTCCATTCATTCGCAGTAGAGATGCGGGAAAATGTCGATGGAGCTGTATACTATAACCCGAAAAAGGGTCTAAAAAAGTCGAATATTTCACCCCCCTCCGTGAATTTGTGAACGAGTCGATTCCACATTCGAAAACTCCAAATTTTTTCGATGTATCTTCTGCGTTGTTTTCCCTCTAGAGTGACTGTAAAGTGTTTCATCATATTCGCCGTATTTTTTTGTGCGACGTTCAAGCACTCGACAGATTATCGTTTACGTGGTGCGTTGAATTCATACTATATCGTGTCGGCACATATGTATATATGCGTCCAGTTGCATTTTCTGAGAATTTCTTTTTTCAATCGTGAATATAATTGATTCATGTTGACATGTTTCGATTCCTTCGAGCTACATTCTGGGTTAGACAGGAGCTGTGGGTGAGTGAGGTGCGGACTGTGTTTCGCGATTTCACTGGTAAGTCTGTTCGATCGAAAAAGGCTTAAACTGATTACGTGAAATACCGTTGATATCCATTCTTTTAATGTTTGTTTAACCTTAGATCCATTATGTTGCGTGGGTATTCGTCGCGGTTCTCTTCGATATTTTAGTCAGATCGCACACAACAACTGATGTTGCCCGGGATGCACAGCTTCCTGAGCTTTGAAACTCCAGTTGTGTGTTCTAGTGCATCTGATTTGTGTAGTTTTTTTTATACTTCACTTTCCAAATCAGATCATATCGTGCAAATTATTCTTTAGTAAAATAGGTCGGCAAACCTAGATATATATTTTTGTTTCGTTGAAAAATGGACTCCGTCGAACAAATCTTTTGATGGGTGATCATCGTCTGTGACGAGGCCTTCGTCGTTTATTTCTTCATTCTTCGGTTCCAATTCATACGCGGTCGCTGATAATATTATCGAAGAGCTGAAAATATTTTCGGTTATTTTTAATTTCGTGGCCCCTATTTTAATATCGTTGGTGGCGGTGGCGGTGGCGGTGGCGGTGGCGGTGGCGGTGGCGGTGGCGGTTATCGGCTGTGGCGGTGGATCGAGTGATGTGTTGATTATCATCATCATTCCCCAATGCTCTAGAACTGATTCGCGAGGAACGTAGATCGATCTGATGAAACGTCAATTTCAGCGTAGAGTCCTTCGGTTTTTGCGCGTCCTTATCGTGCATGCGTGTTAAAAGTTCGCTCACGCCACGCTCCATAAAAGAGCAGTTTTTCTTAATTTCCAGCGAAAGCATTTTCCTTTCATTTTGAAAATATTTTAAATTATACACTTTCTCGCTAATCAAGTCGAATATCTTATACTCTTCATTATATATTTTGTGATCCCTCGTTTCATTTCTGGCGTGATTTGGGTATTTGATTTTTGTTAATGCCCCATAAATATAACTTTTAAAATAAGGTTTTTCGTATTTAGTTCTTTCTTCCGTCACCGCGAAAAGGCTTTCTAGACACGCGTAAATCGCGATGTTGGGTGAGTGAGAGTAACTGAAGATGACCGGACATTTTTCCTCCTCGTTCAGCGAAAACCTATATTTTTTGGTAAAAAAGTCTCTCATGCAAAAAATATCATCGTATACGGGATCGATGTAAACCAGAGAGTCTTCGTGAAGGGGTATGGTCACACCTCTTTCAGTCATTAGTTTATGAGCTTTTTCTTTTGCGTCCAATAAATATTGCAGGTCCGTGCCATCAAATGTAGTGAGAGTTTTTTCGTACTGTTCAACAATTTGTTTTGTGACGTCAAAATCGTTCGCAATAGCCTTCTCATATCTCTGTTTCTTGGTTTCTGACGACGTCGAGGGGGAGTCTTTGGTTTCCATGGCGGGCGATTGACTGAATGAGAAATCAGTTTCGAATAGCTTCTTTTTAACGGTAATAACAAGGAATCTTCCGAGCCCGTGGAGTCGGTTTAATCCCACTCAGTAAGCTGTAAAAAAGCAAAAAAAAAAATAAAGAATTGTTAATAGTATATATTATTTTAATTTTTTATGCATTAAATTTATATAAAATAAAAAGATAATAAAGCCACGTTTTCGGCGTCAAACTGAACCCGAGCCACGGGAAAATTCTCGACGACATCACCAGACTACGAAATTTAGAGGACTTCCCCGAACCGAACATAAAAATACATAGCTCAAAATGCGACAATTTTTTAAAAAAAATCGCCACCCCGGAAGAGATAAAAATGAACGACAAAATCAAGCGGTCCCCGGCGTACCCGCCAAGGAGCGGCGACGACCTTCGACTCCAAAAATTCGTAGAAGAAAGCAAAACGTTGCGATTATTGGATAAAGCCTTCGTGAACGCCATGAAAGGCGTCAAGATCGGGCAAGGGGTACTCTCACTGCAGCACCAACGACGTGAGAGCGTACGGCAAATGCGGGGGGTGGGGGTCTTTCGGTCGAGGGTTTCCGCTTTCTACTAAATTCGACGTTTCAAAAATGGAAAAAGGAACGAGCCTTACCTGCGATAAAGCCATGGGCGTCTTAGAGGCCGCGGCCGACCTTTCGGTGGGAATCGTCGGTAAGGTCGTCAGTTCGGTAGGCGAAGGGGTCCTCGCCGCGGGAAAGAACATGTTCGGGAAACTCACGGCTAAAATATACGATAGTCCGGCGCTCGCCATGGGAGCGGCGATCGCCTGCGCGCTTTTAACTCTTCGGGCGTCTAAGCGAGTCGGATTGTCACTCTTCGTGTTCTTCGCTATAATAATAATCGCCTATATCTACAGGAATATTTACTCTCCCTTATTCGGTCCTTCGAATGAATCACGAGAAATTCAAAAAGTCGGAACTGATGACGATGACGATGACGAAACGAAGCGACTAGAGCACATCACGCACTCTAGTTTGACCAACGCTAATAAAAAAAATGTAACTAAATACATCATCTATATTTAATTTTTACACCCACCTTGTTCTCTTCTGATCCTTTTTCAAACTACGGCCTTGTTGAAATTTCTCGTTTCGTTTTTTTAACCCTGAGGCTACACGCGGTAGCTCGCTGATGCTTCTTTTAGACCGGGAATGAGTTTCGAAACGAACAACCGATCTTTTTATATATTTTTTTTCTCGCTAATTCAGCAGTAAATAATTTGGTGTTTTTAAAAGGTAATCTTTATTAAAATGTATCGAGATGAATAAATTGCGAGTCTCAACCTGTCGACGTGCAACGATAGGTATATTCAGGACTAAAAAATTACGTAATAAAAATAATTTATTAAAAAAATTCATTATTTTTATTATTAAATATTTAATTTTTTTATTTTGATTCGCGTATTAGAAGTTAAAAGGCGTAATATATAAATATTTTATTCGCGGTTATTGCGTTACTATCGCTCGAATCTATTGAAAACTTTGCGTCGATGTTCGTGACTTAAAACGCGATTTAAGGTATATTTTGTTTCGTTAATTCTTCTATGAAATCTCGCTCGATCCCTCGCAAACATTTCCCAAGGACTCTTTCTATCACGATCATCGGTTCTTAAATATCATTTCAACATTTATCTGAAAAAAGTCACTTTGTCAGGTGGTTTTCGAGGCGCCGTGCTTTAAATCTGCGTCTTCGTTTCCATCGTCTAATCATATCTCAAATTTTTTCATTCTGGCTTGGAAGAAATTAACCTCTTCCTCCTCTCTCTAATTCTTTACCTCTGCTCTTGCGCTTAGTCAAATCTTTTTAGAAATAGTTGTTCAATTATCGCCCGAGGCCTTCTTCTTCTCTCGCGAATTTTATATCGAAATGGATCCTACTGGCTGCCTCATGTCACAGCGTGTTTCCTTACATTATATTGCAACGATCCCTCGTTTCATCCATTCCATAAACGGGTTCTTATTTTGTATGTTTTATCATCGCGATCGAGAATACTTTCATTCCTGGGCGAGGTTAATTTTATTACTTTCTTCTGATCTCTATTAGACCGCGCAACCACACACAACGGGCTCTAGGATTATCCGATTTCTGGAAATTGATCTGTTCGTTTTTGAGTTCAGCAAATCTACGGCGCGTATCCAATTTGTGAATTCACGTAAAATACTCTATTTATATTTATATCATCAGTATTCCTTATCATAAAAGATTAAAGTTTAACCACTAGTTGGTTCTAACGTTTTATGTAACTTTAAATATTTTTTTTTTCGGGTCAAGCCACAGCTTGGTTAGCTTACTGGATGTTTCTTCCATCGTAAAACATCCGGTGTTATACATCTCGAGAAACGCGTATAATAAATGTGAAAGAAGACCTTCTGGTGCTACATTGGATTAATGTGTGTGAGAAATATAAAAAAAAATTGTTAGGTAGACAAAATGTTTGTAAAAAGAGTAAACCACATTATCATAAAACAGTTATTTACCCAAATATTTTAAAACGGAACGTATGGGGAATTAAAAGTTGATTATAGTGTTAATGATATATAATTATATAAATTTGCATAGAAATTTAATATTCAATCTTCAGCAGCGAATAGTTTATAATCTGTGGGAATTCCCACCCCAAAATACGCAACATCTGAATGATCACGCTGCAGACGGAAAAACAACCAACTAACGCTCGGACGACCAACCCTAAGAAGAATTGAAATCAGGAACCGCATCCCCTGAAACATACCGACACCGACGAGTTAATTGTTTGATGACCGATTCTTCCCTGAGGAATAATTCTTACAAAAAATGACGAAGACCGTGCCTCGTTGGACATAGTTAACCTTAAAATTACGACGATTGGCGTAAGATAATTCTTAGCGACAAAATACGCACAGACATAACAGGACCCGTAAATTAAATATTGTTGTGGGCATTAAACAATATGAAGGACTCCTAGTGAGAAAAAAATTTTGACCAAACAATTTCTCTTTTAGAGAAGAAATTGAACTTTTTTCTAAACTTCTACACTACCATACGTATTTGTGATAATAGTGTATCATGGTATCTGAAGATGATACGCCAAGAGATCGTGTATATGCGCTCTATTATGAATAATATGTATTAATCTTTCTTCTTTA